>CAJNOL010003467.1:0-22465 GCA_905250125.1 Rotaria sordida
TTTTTTTTGTATCGTTGCACGTATGTATGATACTTTGTATACATGGTCTTGTTATCGATAAGAAGAAAAGTGAATGAATATATACATGGTTTATCATCAATACAAATAAAAAGGAGTAAAGTATAATAGTGAAGATATAGACGAGACGATATTGTTAGACATTGAGATTGATTTATGTGTACGACAGTGATCAAGCCTTGGGTTGTTCGATGATAATACATGAAGACTTATTGAAAAGAAGAGAAGAATGGAGACATTTGCCAACCATAATAGACTAGTGATTTGATGCCTTGCTTATCCGACCATTACAACAAGTAAGAGAAACACTAATAAAGTGTAAATGAGAAACAGCCTAGTATAATACTTGGACATACACTGTTTTATTTTTTGCTATTTTGATCAACTTTCATGTTGCACATATATACTTTTGCTCGAGCTCGAGAATATATATATATATATATATATATACTTATTATGCGCATGATTGATTCATTCATCGCTTGTTACAATGAGAAAAAGAAGATGAGAAGACGAAGCAAATCTAAATAGCAACTCATCAAAAAATATATATCTTTTTCTCGACCTCGTTGTCGATAACCCTTCATCACATACTCTACTATCTCTATACAAAATAGGTTAGTGCTATTCATATCTATAACAGTACTAATTGACACACAGGTATTATATACTTCCCTCCTTCATGAATATACCATTACTACTAATTACAGTCGTGAGAGAGTCGACAATATATAAGTAATGGTAATGCATTAGTTGTACATTGTCATGCAATAAAATGTCATGTCAATAGACAATACATATAAGTGTGAGTAAGAACTCAACGAAGGATAGAGTAATCAAATGAATTTGTTATCTCGTTAACTATTCTCAACAATAAGGTAATATATTATCTATATTATTTTTATGTCTATTTTAACACTCAGAAATATTTTTTTTCTTCGAAAAACTTTTTCTTTTTTTTTTTTGAATTAGCATATTAGTCAACAGTTTCATTTTATAAGACAATAGAAAGAGAAAGAAAAAAAAAGTAACTTTCTATATAATCGACGATTATGAAGTAAAACTACAGATGCATTCTTGATTCGGTTCGATAAACTCCAAGGTATTATTTTTATCTTTAACAATCCAAGGCTATTATGTAGGCATAAGTGAAAGAGAAAGAGAAAGTAAGATGTCAACTCTTATCATTTATCATCACATAAAAACCTGATTACAAAAATTTCTCTAATATATAAGTATATTGCAATTTTTCATGCATTGTTTAGTTTCATGTAACATTAGTTAAAATAATCTTGTAATCTTGTCCGTCTGTAAAATGAAACTGCAAATCGAAGAAGAAAAAAAAAAAGTAATAATTTGTTGATCAAGACACATACAACGTACATAACATACACATACACCTACACCTTCTTGTCATTTTCATATAAATTGAATTCAAGTTGAGGGACCTATGTTACAACATTGACATACGTAGGTAGTAAATGTGCGTACGAAGGATATGTTCCTCTTTTTTTCTTCTTCCTTTTAAACACTTTACTATTCATGTTGATTGTATAGTACATTATGGTAAATCTATCATTCGACTAATCCCTTTTAAGATGTTGCTGCCGAATAAATTCTCTTATCCGTTTCATTTCTTGTTTTCTTTTGTTTTTACATAACATTCAATTTCGAAACACGAAAAAAAAAAAAGAAAAAGAAAAGTATATAAAGACCTGCTTTATTTTATATTTTTGATTATCTATTAGATTTAAATCATTAAATAATAATAATTACAGTCGTCGTATTTAGATGAAGACATTAAACATTTTTTATCAATTCAATTTGACTAAGTAAGACTCTCATCGTATGCATATGTATGTTTATTTTGTGTGACTGTTTTTCTCTCCTTTATCGTATGTCAATATATTGTCTTTCAATTTGTGGCTCTTAGCCTATTTTTTGTTCTTCATTTTACCTTTCCTTTTTTCAATACTTGTCTGTTTATTCCCATTGCTGTGCTTCATAGAGAAGAAAGACATTCACAGGCAAATAACAACATTCAATAGTAGTATAGTCATTTAAGCGGATAAGATTTTAACTAAATCGAACAATTTAACAATAGACGAATGCTATTCTGGCACCATTCTTTGCCTGAAGGGAAGTACGCTTATGTGCATGTGCATATATATATGCATCCTCTTTTTTTCTTCTTCTTTGCTCACTCTCCTTTACTCGTCCATTTTTCGTTCTTGATGTGTGATGATGACTTTAAATATCAGTAAAGTCAAATAGAGACGATGTTAACGAGTGTTGCCACTTCTTTCTTTCTCTTTTTTACTTCATAATTTATCATTTTTAATCATTTTCTATTTTTCGAGTCTTTGTTTTTCTTTTTTTTTTACAGATTTCAACAGACAATATGTCACCAACATCGTCGTCATCCACCATCTATGACCATTTAATGATCAATTTTAAACAACAACCTAAAATGACTATGAGAAATAATACAAATTCATTGGATACTACATATGATATGCCGAACAAATTATATTCATCAAATTCAAGATCTGATTGTGATAATTTATCAATAATGAAAACAACAAAGTCAATACCAGTTGATAAAGAAGAACGATCAAAACGACGATATACAATAACACATATAGCTATGCCAGACCCTATTGTACGTTGTTCAGTGAGTAATCAAGCATATGATAAAGCATTTATACAAAAACCATTAATATCTCCAAATGTTTCTTCAACATATAAAGAAACCAATTCAACATGTTTTCATTCTCCATTATCAAAAAATATTCAAACTAAACAAATGGATTTTCGTCCATTAATTACAAATGGACGTCGACGATTTACAACAATACCTTCAGGTTCACCAATGATGATTGTTAAAAAAAAATCTCCATCACCTATGAATAATATTTCTTTTGACCAGGTATATATATAGATATAAAAATACATATGATATGTGTACATTGTTTTTCTTCATTAACTATATATAATTCTAGAAACAATTGCGTCGCTCGATTCCTGTCGATATTACTAGTAGTAATAAACCAATAGCTGTTAGTACTGTGATAACATCATCATTATCTTCTTCGTCGTCTTCTTCTTCGTCTTCATCTACTACTTCGGCAAATGTGGGTACTGTTACTGTACCAATTCAAGTGATAAAAACTCAAAATAATAATAATATTAATAATAATAATAAAAATAATTCTATTTTCACTACGAATACAAGAAACGAAAATCCGAAAGGTTATCGTTACATTTCAAAACAATTACAACAAGTTAAGCCATTAAAAATCATAAAAGCAGAAAATAAATTTCCATTATCATTTATTCTAACGGTAAGTTTAAAATAAAAACTATCTTTTCTTCAAATTTTCTTTTTTTTTGTGTGTACTTTTTGTTTGTGCTAGTTGAGTTTTTTCTTTTTTCTTTTTTCTTGGTCTCAGTTCTTTTTGTTCTATAACACATCATTGAGTATCTAGTCGACAAGAAAGCTCAAACAGTTCAGGGACGCAATACAGTGCTTATTCTTTCAACAACTATACTTTTTACAGATGCGAGCAAGAGGACAAGATGATAATGAATAATGATGATAGTGGGTCGCTATTGCTTCTTGCTTTCGACAACTATTGGTACTATACTCTCTTGGATGTGCATGTGTCTAATCATTAGAACAATCTGTATATATATATATATATATAAAAGATACTTAGAATTCTTGTCTTCTTCTTCTACTTCTCCTTTCTTTTCTCTTCTTTGTGCTATTCTCTTTTACATTCTCTCGTTTTTTTCTCTTCTGCTTATCGATGCGAAGTTATTTGTGGTGTGAAAAAAAGAAGACAGATGGACGAGCAAGATTCTTTCTAGGCTCTTGTCTGTTCCATAGGCTTTTATGTATCAGGCGTACTACCACGCGACATTCATCATACACATTCTTACAACTGATTCAAGGTTATAATTTATTTATATATATATAGATATTTCTATATATTTTAGAGTGATGATAATGGATCTACAAGAATGCCTTCTTCATCATCAAGTGGTGGAGATGGCCATAATCATAATTCAACTATAATGACGGATTCCAATGTACTTCGTTTAATTCGTCGTTATGATCCACTAGGTGCAAATATTATTGGTATACAAAATCGTCGATCACTTGAACATAATCGACATGAATTTCAAGATGCTACTCCAAAATCAAAATTATCATTACCATCAAATCTTTCTTCATCTTCATGCACATATTTATCACAATTAACATCAAATTCATCACATAATGATAATTCTTCAGTAAAACAATCATTAACACCTCGACTTCAACATCAACAAGCAGTTGATGAACAAGAATCACCACCACTACGATCATCATCACCACAATCATCAAATAAATCTAATCCATCAATTCGACCAATTCTTAAATATATACCACCACCAACATTACATACTGAAATCAATGTTCCATCTAAAAAAACTGAACCATTAACTATTGAAATTGAACCACATGATCCGCCGACATCATCAATTCTATCAAATGAAAATACAATTACTTATCAACCATTAATCACAACTGGTACAAAAAGAGTTTGTTCAGCAATAAGTAAATCAGAATGGGACTTACGTTTACAATCGGATGCTGCTCCTTCTTCGTCGATTATACCACCGCCATCAACAACACCTACATTTCCTGTTCGATCTCCTTCACCACATTCAATGATTAATCAACAACAGGAAAATCAATCTTATGGAATATTATCTGATCGAAATAAAAATTCAATAGAAACCAAGAATGATAATAATATTGATGATTTTCATGAAAATTCTTCATCAATTACAACTGGTTCATGTGTTGAAAAACTTAAACAATTATTTAATACAAAATCATCATCACTTGATTTAATAAATTCACCTATAAATAAACAACATAAAATTAATTCAATTGAATCAAATCTTAATCAACATTTAACTATACATGGAACAAGTACAAATAAATCAGATTCATTATCATCTTCACTTGTTCAAAAAATTTCGAATTCAAATTCAATTGAATCACAAATAAATAAAATACCAAGTGATGATTTAATTAAATCAACAACAATTAATCAAGAAGATGTACAGACATCTTCACCATTATTGAAAAGACCTATACTTAAAAGTCAAAAAGCTTTTGATAGGTATGTATATAGATATTATTTTGTCTTATCAATAAATATAAAAATGATAAAAACGACAATGAGAAGAAGAAAAAAAAAGAAGAGAGAAAAGATAAATTTATCTATTTGATTGACAGTTAGATCAAGTAATATAACAGTCTTATATTATAAGAATTGAATGACGTAGCCATATGCATTGTCCATTATCAATATGTCGCCTACAATTTACTTGGCGGTTCTTAACTACAATTTATTGCGTATGATACGTCAGTCATCATTTGTCATCGAAGTTCATGTTTTTCAACGCTAGCAATACTATTACTGATTAAGTTACATATCATGCACAAGTTCTTGTCGTCTTTCATTGTACACTCAAAAGAGAAAAAGCAATAGATTGTAACAAATGACGACGTAGAAGAAAGAGGAAAATTTGAGAGTAGTACAGTGTTGAAAGTAAATGTAGAGCTATAATTCAATCGATATGTGACAAGCCTCTAGGCAATAGAATTGATGTTGAGAGTTTCCTTCTGTTTTTTTTTCTTTCTCTAAATAAGAAAATGAAATAGGTATCAATCTAACTACATCACTCTAACAACGACAAAAAAAAAGAAAGAAAATGAAGTGTTCTATGAATTCTATCGTGTCTCTCTCTTGAACTTGAACATTCATATATATAACTATTAGTCAATCAAAAGTATTCATCTAGTAATTGTTAGTTACTATAAAATATGAAGAGACAGACAAGGTTAAATTCTTTTTTTTTTCTTTGCAGTTGAGACAAAAGTATAAATCTGTATCAGCATTCTTCACTCATCTATTGTTAATACATTTTCTCATATTTCATTCTATTTTAACAATATATACATATATGTATGTATATACATATATGTAAATGTCTATGTACGTGTCATGCTTTGTGTTCACAATATGTACGTAAATACTTGACATAGAATGATCATCTGTCTCCTATTGGTTTGAATGAACAAAAGCATCAACGAATACTTTAGGATTAGTAATGATTGGGGACATGTTCAAATCGATTTTTAATCATCTGTACTAACAATACATCGATAAATCAAGGAAAGAGAGAGAGCGAAAAAATATTTAGGAGTTATCATAACTGACCCCGAAGATTCGTTGCATAGAACGAGAAAAAAAAGATAAATGATAAAATATATTTCTTCATTTTCTTTCCTTCAAAAACTTCTTGTTCTGTATATGAATAATATCATGATCTTTTATCTCTTTCTTTTTCTTGTCGATCGTTGGTAAAGAGAATGAACATACAAGGCACAAGTCAAAAATAAATAGAAACAGATATACTCGTTCTCTTTATCTACTACAGCTTGTGAGTTTGATCAACTCTAAACATTTTCTCTCTCTCTCTCTCTCCTCTTTTCTCTTTCTTTTTATATGCAGTTGTTAGATTGAGAGCTTTGTTTTTATTTGACATTATTCATGCTCAAAGACAAGTCAGTTGTTTTTGTTCTTATTACTTTTTCATTCTATGTATTATCCGAGTAATCTAAACAATTATTTCTATTATATAATTCTATTTCTTTTGTTTTCTATCTCTTTATATTAGATATAATTAATCAGCATTTGTTTACTTCTTTGTGTTTATATATATATATATATATATATGTATTTTAGTAGTGAAATACTCAATTATTCAAATAATAATAGTATAATGCCATCATCTGAAGTTTCATATGATGCTTATCGTTTTCGTCGTTTAAATGATCATGATCAAATGACAAAAACACGTTTAAGAAATGTAGCCAAAGTTGAACCGTATTCAATAAATACAAATATGGTTCGTCCACTTTATCAATCAATATCTTCACAACCAACAACAACAACCGTACCATCAAAATCACGTAATATGGTAAATAGTATGGGAAATACTCCAACTAATTCATCAACGTCTTCATCAGCTGCTTCTCTTAGTGGTACAATTCGTCATCCTAATGTTCGCCATTCAGATTTTCTTGTACCGAATCCTGCATATTCAACACCACCACCACCACAACAGCCAATGCCACCACCTCCTCCTCCTCCTTCACATACATCTCAACCTTTATCAACTTCTTCTTACGCAACACCTGCATCATCATCAATGTTATTGTCAGAATCACTTTCTCACGTTTCACAACGTCGATTACCCAATACGAGTAATACTCCATTATATACTACTGGACGTTCTACTAGTTTGGCTTCATCAGCCAATAATTCTCAACAAAAATATCGATCACCTACACAAGCAGATTTTTATTCTGGAAAGGTAAAACTATAAAAAAAAATAGGAAAGCAATAGAAACCCTTTGAACTTTTAATCATTTCTTTCTATTACAAAAATTATTTGAGATTATGCAAATATTTGTACAATCTCGGTAGAATTTTTGTTATCTGAAAAATATTTCTTTTTTTAAAATTAACATGTTCTCTCAATAAATAAAAATAATATTCTTTTTTTTCTTCTAGCAAATATATTCTCCTTCAACATATCATAATGGTCATGGTACAACAGTCAATAATAATAATAATAATAATAAGTATGAAAAATTCGATAATTATACCTCGCCACTTAATTCATACCATTATCGACCAAGAGAATATACTTCATCAACAACACCTATTAATACATCGTCAAATAGTGGTCAACAACAATCTCAAGGATTAATGTGTACAAAATTGATCGATCAATCACACCATGAACGATCCAATAATGGACAACAACAACAACAACAGCAAAGTCGTCGTCGTTTTCAAAGGCGTAAACAAATGAAACGTTCGAAAAGTGCTGATTTATATCAAGAATCTCCATCAAAAACTCAAAATAATAACAATAATAATTCTTTTTTTCCATCAACAAATCATAATGAATCTAGTAGATATCATCGACAGCCACGATCAACAAGTCGTGATTTAATAGGAGGAGGAGATGGAAATCTATCATCATCATCATCATCGACATCGTCATTGTCAATAGCTAATATTGAACGTATTAATCGAGCTGCTTTACTTCGTTATAAATCATTAGATTCAATGACATTTAATAATCGAACATCAAATTTTAATGGAAAAAATAATAATAGAAAAGCATTATCAAAACCTATGAATGCCGATTTTGATAGTGATGATTCAGTTTGTGGAATACCAAAACCTAGAAAGTAAGATTTAATTTGAATTTTTATTCTTCATTTATTTTACAAAAAAAAAAACTTATATCTAGTTGACAGCAATTTTAATTAACTTTTTTAACCTGCCTATTTTATCATCATCAAATTAGACCTATTGATCTTCATTTTTTTAATTATTATTGCTTTATTTCTGCTGTGTTCAATTTGCTTGTAATGCGCATTAATACTTGTTTTCTTTATATTTCTATTTTTTCAATTCCCTTTCCCCTCCCCCCCCCCCCTAATGAATGTAATATTACATTTAGTTCAATATTGTTGCCTAAGTATGCATGATAACTATATATATATCTATATACATATACGGAGATGTTTTTTTATTCATTTTTGTTTTAACCTTAAGCTATGTTATGCATTTGCAGCTTGATTGCACGATAATCATTTGTACATTGATGTGCTTGGTTTTTGTGTGATTGATATGAATCTTGGCGATATCACATATACATATATTTTGCTGTCAACTAGATAGGTGTTCAAAAATTGATCATGGTACAGAATCAATTCGTGTTCTCTCCGTTATAGGACAAATGGACGGTGAATGAATATGTACAACACTACAGTGCGTCTTCACATCACACATCTCAAAATGTCTTTTTCTCTATCTTTGTATTTATTCTTTTTTTTTTCAATGTTATATCAATCTGATCAGTATTTATATGTCTGTTTTACATAACGGCAAAATAAGCAAAAAAAACGAACGTTTTTTTTTTCTTAAAATAAGTGTGCATTTTCACTTTTTATCATCAAGACTTTTTTATTGTTATTGTGTAGTCTTTCAGAGTGCGGACGTTTGTTTTTCTATTGCCTATATATATATATATATATGGATATTTTTTATCTCATCAAAAATTTTCCTTAGATAAGATCAGTGAAGAAAAAATGTAGTGTTTATCATTCAGTTCAGGCCTTTCTTCTTTTTGTTTTTTCTTCTTTTTGTGTATTATCGGTCTAATTTGATGATGTGACAATCAATAACCAACAAATGACCTTTCAATACAGAAAGAATTTTCTTTTCTTATTTTTCATTGTTGAATCACTATGATACCTACATATATCAATTAGTGTCAATCAAAGTTACGCATGGACCGAAGCCTATACAATTGCCATCATGATTGTTGTGGATTTTCGGTACAATCTCTTTCTCTTCCTCCCCCGATTCTTCGGGTCAATTATAACTAGTTTTATTAGCCGTATACAATACTGTTACTAAATCTTGTTAAATTTTAAAAAAAGAAGTACCAAAATTTGAAGAGTTCTCATATCAAAAGGTCACAAATGTTGTGACGGATGCTAAGGATTCGATGCATTCCTAACCAAAATATTAATAGACTCAAAAAATAACAAAACAAGATCAACAGTCTATTACTAGAATGGTTGATAACTATATGGAGAAGAAAATCATATTTAGGTCAATTTTTAGTGATATGACTTGTTGTTCTATTATCTATCCGTATACACATCTGCTCATCACATAAGAACAAAGAAGTTTGTCTGATTATGATGCCTAAGTCTTTGTTGATTGCTTTATATACATATAAATATACATACATAATGACATTGACATAGACGAAACAAAAGAAAAAAATTCCATATTATTTCTATATTAATAGAATAGATCTTGACTTGTAATAAGAGACTCATCGCTTCTCTTATCATACGAAGTTACTTAGTATTTGAGTTTTCTTTTTGTTTAATGAAAATTTTCGAATCACTTAATACAGAAATTTTTATTTACGTATCTATAAATACTATGTCTATATGTATATTTATCTCAGCTTGACATCGTCCCAATGTGATAATTAGTGCCAGATTATTATAAAACTTTGTCAATACATCACATCATCGCGTAGTTCTTAATATTCACACTTATGTAGTTTCATCAATGAAGTTAAAATGAAGAAAGAAAGCTCAACAAGTCATTTTAAGCAATGATAGTACAAGCAAGAAATATTTTTAAATGAGAGATAATGTATAAATAAACTGACAATAGAAAGAACAAATAGAAAGAAAAGAAAACGAGTTGTTTAATGTATGTATGTATGTGAATGATGTTCGTGCTTGACTTCGCCACGTACCATCGTCATTTTCATAATGGAGATATTAATGTATTGCGTTTATCAAAAAAAAAAAAAAAAACCTATACCATAGACATCGTAACATATGCATATATGCTGTTGGTTCTTGCTACTTCGTCATTTCTATCTTTCATCACCGATCATAATATGCAACCAAGTTTATATAATCAAGAGAAAGAAAGAACTATTGGTAGCATACATTGTTCATGTTTTCTCTTCTATTCTCTCTTGGTTCTCTTATGATATTATTGCTTTTTTTTTGTATCCTCTTGACTTGATATTTTTTGCACATTTATTGCATAGCATCAATAGCATGCGAATAAAGTCACGATAATTGTTTTTTTTCCTTTGTTGGTTGCCTATATTCAATCAAATGATAGGCCAACAAACATATATACGTGTATATACTATCGTATCTACTTTGATAAAATAAAATAGATAAATTCAAAATAAAACCATTCACACAAGTTAAACTGCAACAAATCTTTATTTTACTTTCTACTAAAAAAAACTACAATCGATTCATCATGGGAGCGTGGTATGTACAACTGAATAAATTTAGATTTGTCATATCCTTTAATATTCTTGTTTTATTCATTTGTCTCATATATATATATGTATATATATCAGACAAAAAATATATGATATCATTGATAGGTTGCGTATGATTGTTTATCAAAAAAATTTCTATTTAATTAAGAAAAAGAAAAACAAATAAAAAAATTGGATACAAAAAAAAAACACTGAAAATGAATGTGACTGATTTTTGTTTTCTTTTTATTTAGGTTTTGTACTGATTCAAAAAATGTCCTTAAATCAGAGGGAGCATTGCTTGGTAAGCATCTTGCTTTTTTTTTCTATTTATTTATAGTTGAATTTACCTAGAGGATATATATATATATAGATATCATACACAGTTGAGGCCACCTACACAAACATTTTGTAAAAAGGGCATTCATCCCTGAGTGTTATCTCAACAAATGATTCATCGTCTTATATACATCTAAGACTGTTATTCAGCTGATATTTACTCTTACAGTAAGAATGTAAATCTCTGTACAGTTTCATACATTTTGTTGCAATTATTTGGCATAAATATGAAGATCATTAGCTAAAAGACAATAAGAAAAGACAAAGATAGATTGAAATATTACGATTTTGTCAACATAACAAATATCAATACATCATATTCATATAATAATAGAAAAAAGTCAATGACAAATATTATTATTCTTTATTAGAAATAGCTGGATCTCAGCATTGATAAAACTCTTTTTATTTTGTTGTTTTCTACATGAGAACAATAATATCATAGAAAATACTTCAATCTATGTCAACACAACTATATCCATCAAACTCTTCCATAACAAGTAAATTTTCATATAAATAAAAGAACTAGAACAATACTTATTTTTTTCATTGAATTAATCTATTTATGTTCTTAATTAATAATAAATTTTTTTCTAATGAAAACAAATTTAACTTTACCGTATAACAATCAGACCGATGAAACAAGCAATGTATTTTGATCTTTAGCCTTCTATTTGTTTGTTTTTTTTTACTGCTAGGAAATTGTCGATAACCGTTCTATTACTATAAAAAGAAGTACTAACCACAATAATCTTCTAAAATAAACGATGAATAACCTTGGATAGGAAAAACAATAGAATTTTCTCGCCTGAAGATAACGAAAATGGCGCATTAATGTTCGTTGTAATATATATGTATATATATATGTTTGGCAGCACATGCATAAATGAATAATTTTTCTTATATTTCTCTTTTTATTAGTTGATGGCACAAATTATATTATGTTTGGTCATAAATTCTATTAGACTCTTTTTCTTCATATTTTCGTCAACATTGCTTCTCTGACGATTCTGCTGGAAAATTATTCCTCCTTTTTCCTTTTACATATTCGCACTAATTTATATGCGTTATACGTTACCCTACTACCCGGGTGTTATCCTATGATGTATAGACGAAAGAATTTCTTGTCATTCTCTCTCTCTCTTGTTTTCTTCCATTCTTCATCTTTGTCATAGCTATTGCGACATCAACTGTTGTTTTATCATTAGTTTACATACATTCTTTCTTGATATAGATTCTTCATCACCAAAAAAAAATCGTTATATTAGTGCACGAGCAACATCTATTAACGATATTGGTAATAGTGGTACAAGTACAGGAATTACAAATTCTATACGTAGAAATGAGATTAGAATCGATCAAACAAATGTATTGGTCGAATCAAGTACTTCTACAAGATTATCATCTGCAAAAACAACAGATAATAAAAAAGAAGGACGAAACATAATGCAACAAGAACAAAAATCAGAATCATCACTTGCTGAACCTCAATTTTATGCACGAACAACAAATACACCTACTACAAAAAAATATGGTTCCAGCTATCAAAAATCTAAAGAAATACATTCATCACCAATAGTTGAAGATACATTTCATGATGCTGTCGATGATCTTCAAATCAATAAAGACCAAATAGCTGATATTAAAAGTAAGAAAATTTGAATTCTTTTCTTCTTCTTTTCTTTTTTTTTTGTTTTTCTTTGGTGAGATTTGTCACCTATGAAAAGAATAAAATAAGTCGTCAATGTCGAGTATACCATTGTGTTGATCGCTTTCACATGAATTCATTCACAAGAGCATCAACTAATTTAGCTACTTTGAGTGTGTCTGCAAATGGTGACCCTCATTTTTTTTTCTTTCTCTTGTCACGTACACTCAACGACGACATACAATCATAAAACATCCATATGCTGGACACAAATTAGTACCCGACATATAGACATTGTAGCTTTTTTTTTCTTCTTTCCTTTTATACTATTAACAATACAACAGAAAAAAGAATAATCGATCTTCGACCTTTCTCTTTTTTTTTATTATCTATAGATATGCCAACAAAAACCTATACAGATTGGAATCCTTCCTATAAAGAAGAGTATATAAAACGACCTATATCAAATCAAGAATTATTGATTGTTGAACCTGCAGATGGTAAATTTATTTAGTTTGGTTTTCTTTTTCTTTTAAAAATTTTCATTGAAAATTATGTTTTTTTTTCTTCTTTAGTTAATATTCAAAAAAATGTTCCATTAGAAAATGAAAAAGCAACATCATCATCCAATACAAGTGTGTCTAATGCATTTCAATGTCTTCATCCATTTGATATAGAAAATGAATTTCAAAATGAAACAATAATAACATCATCAACACCATCATTGATTCGTCCATTAAAATCTTCTATTGAAAAAATGCAATATGATTTTGATGATAATAATGATACTTCAACATCAACAACAAATCGCTCAATACATTTACCTATTGAAAAACAACGTAGCCTTTCAGAAATTATTCGAAAACGTAATAGTCGATATAAAGTTGAAGATTATAAACGTTCATTTCAAAAATGTAATACATTTGATCAACAACAATCAGATTATTATGGAGCATTACCAACATCAAAAAGTGATCATGCTTTATCAAATAATCAAACATCATTTTCGAATATAAATCCCAAAGAAATGAAACGTTTAACGAAAACAAAATCCGTTGATATACCTACCGAATATAATAAACGAACACAAATATCTATCGAACAACTTGAACCAAATAATAAGAATTTCGAACAAAAAAATTCTAATGAGTATGTAATTAATTATTATATGTAGGTGTCGCTTGTTATCAGTCTTAAAATTTTCCCAACGAAATTGAATATCCAATCAATATTGTTTTCTTTCTTTTGACAGATATTTGAAATTCTTTCTTTTAATTTAGAAGCAACAATGAAATTAATGACAAAATGACTGTTGCTGCTAAAAGAAATTTATTTGAAGTATTTTCAAAAGATGTACAATTAAGTCCTGGTTTAACACGTTCAAAATCATTTAAACATGAGAAGTAATTAAAACATCATTTCTTCTTTTTTGTTGTCCTAAAATTACAAAAAAATTCATTGTAGTACTTCTGTCCTATCCAACGATATCAAATCTCCATTGTTAACAAAAACCTATAATGATGAAAAACAACAACAACAACAACAGCAATCTAAACCAGAAGATATAATTCAATCAGAAATTGATGACATTTCAGTAGAACATAATACTGATGTCTTTGGTGATGATACATCAAAATTAACATTTAAAGAAAAAATGATTCTATTTAATAAAAAGAAAAGTATGGGAATCATATTGTCATCTTCGTCAAAACCTAATCGTAATCGACTTACTCAGGTATTTTATTCATGAATGAAAAATTTGTACATTCATCACAGTCGATATTTTTTTTTTCTATGACTAATACAACACCACAGAGAATTGTGTGTAGGCGATAGATGTGATTCAAGGAAAGAAGAAAGAGAACTGTCTATTAACATTTAACTGATAGAGATTTTGTTTACATTGTATTGTTTTTAGCCAATAACTGCTGAAGAAGTTCAAGCAGCTGAAAAGCTATCTCCTGAACCATCATCAGCATCAAGTTCAAAACAATTAACAGCAAAACCTCCTGGTATTTATAGAAAAAAAAAATCATGTCTATATATGTTTTATTTTGTATGCCTGTATAGTAAATGATAAATTCCTAATGCATGACAATTCTTTATCATTATCATTTAATTCTTCATTAGAAGAAATTTTTTTTCCAATAAAATCGACCTTTCGAACAAATGTTTTACAAGAAAATCGTTTTGATGAAGAGCATGTTAAACATTTATCTATGCACAATATTGGTATGTTTTACTATAGGCTTTTGTTTTATCTTAACATAAGTCAACACCTTTGCTTCATATATGATATATCTATCTATCGTCGCTGTCTCATATTTCTTTTGATTTTACTCATGTGTAGGAATTTTTATTTATTTAGACGATACAAATATGTTAAGTCCGGAGGAAACAGAAAATATGATACCGGTGAGCAAAAGGTACGTAATTTAATCAATATTATATTGAAAATGTAAAGTAATATTGCTGTTTTTTTTTTCTAAGACTCGAACAATTAAAAACATACGGTGAAAATGAATGGAAAAAACGTGTTAAATCAATAAATGATGCAAATGAATTTACTGTTGAAGGAAAACTTCGACAAGCAGGTATATCTTTCTAGCAAAAAGAAAACAATATTTGTTTTTAAATTTTCTTTAGGAAAAATTTCTACACTTACAAATGAGCAAGAACCATTACCAACAAGTACACGTAAAACTCCAACATTAAAATATAATACAAAAAAAAACAATACTGATCAACAGCAACGTGCTAAAACTGTAGATATTATCCGTCTTAAAACTGGTTAGTAATAAATAACTATTGATCATTTGACGTCAACCTATTCATTTGCTTTCTTACGTTGATAATATATAACTTTCTATTAGGAAGAAAAAAGAAATGTGTTGACCTCTTTTCTTTCTTTTTTGCTCTTTGTCTCTCTCATTTTGTGCGTGACTTGTGCCATACTTAAAGTGTTGCATCATCATTAGTAGTGCAATGGTACCACTAATGTTCGTTGTCATTCTACATATATATATATATGAAAGTTGTCCGCTCGTCCACAGTAATTCATTTACTATTTTCACACTCATCTACTTATCTAACTCTATGTATAAGTATATATATATATGCATATACATATATGTATATATATATATGTCGCTCATTGAGTTAAATTGAGCCGCATTTGTGCATTGACGCGTTGATCGATTGGCGTGTGCTTTCTGACTTTGAATGAGGTGTTGCGTCAGTAAGAAATATCTTATGATCATTTCTAGTTATTCATTTCCTATTGCCAGAAGATACAGATAGTATGGCAAAATCTTGTTTTCCGATAACTGAACGTCTGCTGTCTATATCTCATGAGAAATGAACGCATTGTTTCTTGCATAACTAAATTATACAGCATAAACAATAACATGAGAACAAAAAAAAAAAAGAAAGAAGTTATTCTCTTCTTTATTCTCTTCTTTTCTTCTTTTTTTTTTCTTCTTCTTCTATCGAACTCTATGCTATACAAGCATACTTGCTCGACTACTCATCATCATTCTCATCCTCATTTTTACTCTACTCGTCGACAACATACTCTTCTTCCTTTCTTGCAAGCACATATACATATATACATCTCCGGATTCAGCCCTCATTTTTTCCTCTCTCGACATTCTTTCTGTTTAACTACGAATGTACATATTATTTCTTTCTCATAAACTATCTACTACAGATAAAGAAGATAAGATGACATAAAATTTACTATTGATAGTATTTAAATATAGACATTTATAAGTCATTATTTGTTGACAAAAAAAAAAAGAAAGCTCAGAGGTGGATTACATTTTTTTTTGAAGATGTGACAAAACACATTATTATTATTATTATCATTATCATTGTATAACAAATAACAACGACTACTAGGCAAAAAAGAACAGTTTGAGTATTATGGGACAATGTGTGGACAAGGATGTTTCTATTGAACAGCACGACGAAAAGACAAGTACATCATTTATTCTATTGAGGATTTTCTTTTTTATCATTGAAAATACATTGATAAATACACACAGATGTTCACCTCGACTTCTTTTTTTTTTTTATACATTTAGAATCGATCGTTAAAAACAAGGACACGATTAAAACAGCTCCATCAAATAATAAAAGCAAGGAAATAAGTAAGAATATTTTGAAAAAAAAAAGAAAGAAATTTGATCTCAATATTCAAATGAAACAATTTTATATAGCATCGAAAAAATCAATCAATAATAATAATGTTATTTCGGTTGTAAAATCAGATCGAATATCTGTATTAAAACCTGATGATCATCTTGATGATTTTTTTGCTGATACAAATAAAAATTTAACTAATCAACCATCAGTTCAATTAAATACTGATGATCTTAATCGTATTGCTGAAAATGCTGTCAGGTAAAATAAAAATAAAAACTTTATAAAATTTCTTTTTTTTTCTATTTCAAATTTAATTAGATTACAATCACAACCAGCTCGTGTTCGACCACCTCGTCGTCAACAACAGGGTACGAAAAATCCTCTTCGTCAAATTCAAGCAACAATACCAACAGCTAATGAATATACCGAAATACACACAGATCTGTCGGAACAAGAACTTCGTCGATTAAAACGAGCTCAAAGTAAGAAATAAAAAAGAAAATGATTTCATTTATCATAATCAAAATCTTTTTTTTTTTTGTATATAATTTAATCAAATCAACTTATATATGTTGATTTTCAATAAGAAAATAAATATTTTTGACACGATTTAGTATAATTCAAATAGTTCAGTTTATGTGAGAATTTATATGTGATTAGAGACCATTGGGTTCAAAATTATTGGATCCGGACTCGATTGATTAAACTTTTTCGAACCTAAATTGTACTCCGGATTTCAATAAAATTTTTTAGTCTAAATCTAATCGTCACTCCAAATTCTCCTAGTAATATACTCTACACATTTCATAGACAATCTTGCCGATGACCTTGTAATAATCAGCAGTCGTAATTGGTTGTTGCATTTAGAGTATTACACGCTGAGTCGAATCCGGCATCAAGCCGAACGATTTCCATTTATGATAATCATGAATAATTCAATAGTAAGCATGTCTTTGAGAATATTCGTAAAGACATTGATTGTTTTCGTTGGAAAGTCATTCTAAAGACAAAAAAAAGTCATTTTCAATTTGAGACAAAAAAAATAAATAATTATCTATACGTTGTTTCGATATTAAAATCTCTCCGATGAGAATTAATACTCATATCCACTATGTATATATATACATATATTCCTAATGATATCATATATCTGACAATCATTATCTAATAGATTACTATCTCTAGACAGATTGTACTATTAAGGCTTAAGTTACAAAGAAAAACATCAAATGTCTGCTATGTATATATAGAGAGAGATTAGAATTTGATGGAATACTCAATTTTTGTAAACTTTTAAAACAATTTATTTACTCAAATTATTTACTTACATCAATAAATCATATTTTGTCCTTCTTGTTTAGTAATATAAATAGTACGGAAATATTTTAGTACTAAGCAAATAATTCTTTTGATGTTTAAAATTAGTAACTTTTTCACAGCTTCTATCCAATCGAAAGTGAAATCCTTGTTTTTTTTTCCTCTTTGTTTCTTAGTTGCGGAAAATGCTGGTCTTGCTCAAGAAGCTTTAGCTGCATTAGCAGCAACAGAAAATTTTGCTGAAATTAATTTGCGTAAAATTGATCGTTCAGCTGTAGCAACATTTGGTTTTGAACCATATAAAGATTTAATGTTAATGTTAATAAAAGGACGTCGTCATTGTTCATTACGTCTTATTAATCCAACATATGAATCAATAAATGAAGGTGATTGTTATTTATTAATAACACCATCAAAAGTATTTGCTTGGCTTGGTCGATATTCAAATGCATTAGAAAAAGCTAAAACAATGGATATTATGGATTATTTAAAACAACATCGTGATTTTGGTTTACGTAGTGAAGTTAAATATTTTATATTAGATCAAGCAAATGATGATACAGAAAATGATATACATGCAGAATTTGGTGATATTTTACATGGTCATCAGGATGATTTTAAAACAATTGATTATGTTATGGATGATGATTTTTATGAAGCTAATATAATGGAATTAAATCGTGTTTATCGTTTAGATAATGATATGCTTATACCATTAGATGATTTTTGTTTTCGTTCATTATCAATTAAAATTCTTGATTCAAATGATGTATTTGTTTTTGATTTTGGTTCAGAAGTCTATATTTGGAATGGTAAATATGCTGATAAAAATAAACGTAATATGGGTTTACAATTAGCACAACAATTATGGAATGATTCATATGATTTTTCAGAATGTTTAATTAATCCATTTGATCCACTCGATGGTAAGAAATTTATAGTATGAGCAAAATTACGGGGAAGACAAAATGAAATATGATTATGTTTGATTTAACTTTGAATTCTTTATAGGAGTTAATTTTTTAAAAATATGTTCTTTAACTAAGAATATATTTCACTTACGAGAAGATTTTACATTTCTATATTCGCATTCACTCACATCACTGACAACAAACAAACCCAATTTTTTGAAAAACCTAAGCATGTTCAGGAGAAACTTGGCGTCGATATTTTGTAACCTAAAGAGTTCTCTAAAAAATGCACACAATGAAAATCTTTGTCCTTTTTTGTGTTATATCACTAGTACTGAGTTCTTCAATAATAACTCCACTTAACAAAGGTTTATAGGGCTGAGTTTTTTTTCAAGGTATCTAGAGTAACTCAACATACATTTGTTACATAAAAATTAACTAAAATAAATTTCAAAGTTCAGAGATATATAAGTATTTTCATTTTATAAAATCGTTATTTAGATAAAAATGATCTTGCAACTCAAAAAGGTACTAAACGACCAATATGGTGTATATTTGGAAAACAAAATCAAAATGTTGAAACATTATTATTTAAAGGTAAATTTTATGATTGGCCTGGTGATCTTAAAGAACTCAAACCGGTTAATGATGCTGCTAATAGTGTTAATCGAATACCGTCAGCAAGACGAGTATGTTTTCTTATTTTGATATAAAAACAAACAAGATTTTTTATTATTATTAAATTTTACTTAGCCACCATCAATTGTTGACATGCTTAAACCAGCAGATGTAGATAAAATGCTTATTAAACAAGATAATCCAGTAAATATGGTATTGGAACAAGCAAATTTGGGTCGAGGAAAACATTGGTTTGTATTAATAGATCTTTTTTTCTTTTGTTTTTAATATTATTTTTAAAAACAAAAATAAAAATTATTTTGAAATTTTTTAAAGGTATGATCCAATTGAATTACGTGGTCATGATGTTCAAACAATATCATTAATGGTTTGGCATGTTAGTGATAATGAACGTTATGAATTATCAAAATCAAGTTATGGACAATTTCATTCAGATGATGTTTATATTATTCGATGGCGATATAAATTAGTTGCATCAGGTAATAAATAAAAAGACGAAAAAAAAATATTATTAATCATTTTTTTTAAAAATGTTCCTATTAATTAAAATAGGTTTTCATTCAATAGCAACAGGTAAAGCATCTGTACGAAAGACAGATACAGGTCGTGATCGTGTTGCTTATTTGATATGGCAAGGTGTTAATGCAAGTCCTAATGAAAAAGGTATTTCAGCATTAATGACAGTTTTTTTCGATGAAGAAAAAGGACCACATGTAAGAAATTAATTATTTGGTTATAAAATAATATATATATATATATTTAAATTGATTTTTTTGGGTACTTATTTATAGATTCATGTTATTCAAGAACATGAAGAAGCAACATTTTTACAATTATTTGATGGTACATTTACAATACATATGGGTAAACGTAATCAATTAAAAGAAAAAAAATTACATTGGCATCTATATGTATGTCTTGGTGAAATTGATGTTGAAAATCATTGGTGGGAATTAAATATTGATAGTACAAATTTACGTAGTCGAACATCATTTTTATTAATTAATAATGATAAAAATATTATGTTACTTTGGCATGGTTGTGCAACAACAGATGAACAAAAATTTTTAGCAAATCAATCAGCTATGAAATTACGTGAAAGGTTTGTTTTATATGATTAATAAAGATTTGTTCTTTTGATTTTTTTGTTAATGTTTTAATAATTTATTTTAGACGTCCAGAAGAATTTCATTTTAATAGTGAACGTGAAGATATTGAATTTCATGAAATACAAGAAGGTGATGAAATAGATTTATTTTGGAATGCAATCAATGAACGAACACATGAAAGAAAATATTATTCTTTATTGAATGGTAATATTTCAATGAGTTTACATAAAGTCGATTAGTTTTTAAATAAGAAAAAAATAGTCAAAGTTGTATTTATCAATTTTGATATAAAATCGAATATTTATGTGTGTGGGTGTTTTTCATTAATTTGAAAATTTTCTAAATATTACAGGGTAGATAATAAACACGGGTACGACCAAAAATTAAAATAACAATATCGTAAACAAAGAATACCGTCAAATTATATTTTTCGTACTTCATAAATACCTAAATACCAACTTCCTTGAAAAAGTCAGTGTTCTATGTTTGAAAATTCAAAATTTTGTAACCGTTGACTTATCAATATAGTATCATTCATAAAGTTCATTTTAGTTTCTTATAATTATTCTCTTAGATGACAACTGAAAATTATCTATGAAATGCTATACATGTATTTTCCTTCCTTGAATAACAGATCAAATTACTTTTATGATACCAACAATAATACTTAATATTAGTGTTTGCTTACTTTATTCCTATGAAAAAAAAACTTACAATAAATTTCTACCACTATCGAAAAACTTACGAGTGAAGTTCTCCATTCTCGTTTAAAACTTTTTCCCTATGCAAAGTTTCAAGTCGAAATTCGAAAATCAGTTATTCTGGTGTTCCTGAGAAGGATCACAGAGTTCAGTAAAAACATATTGTAAAAGTGCAGTATCTTCGCAGCAGTATGCTAAGAGTATGAACTCTTTTCAGAGTACGCAGAGCTCATTTCGGTCTACATAGTGCATATAGTCTTAGTTCAGAAATGATTCATTAGTTGAAGAACTTTCGTTGTTAATCCATTTGATTGAATCGATGCGAAAACATTTCAATTATTTTTATCGTAGTATTATTTATAGCTCGTCGTATATATTGTTTATTTGTTTTTTTTTCATAGTTCGATCACATCAAAAATTAACTGCAACAATGCGTATATTTCATTTATCAAGTCTTCATGGTCCATTTGTTGCTCAAGAACTTGTTTATCCTCTTCGATCACCGGATCATATATCAGCATTTCCATTCACTCAAGCAGATTTATATGAACTTCATCAACCAGCATTATGTTTAATTGATACTGATACAGAATTATATATATGGCAAGGATGGAATGATATATCTGATGATGAACTTGATTTACAACTTTATAATGCAAATATACAAGCTGG
>CAJNOL010003468.1:0-21491 GCA_905250125.1 Rotaria sordida
CTTTTCCCGAAATATGTACGAGTTTGTTAACTAATGTATAAGGGAAATTGCCTGTTTAGTAACTGAATTGTAAAAAGGAACCACACAGATTCTTCTCTTCCGGATAAGTCGAAACTTGCAATCATGGTATCAGATCCATTTTGAAAAAAATAATTCAACAGGTTCCAACGAACCTATGAATATCTTCAGCTGAAAAGTTAAACTCTTAATAATAGACAAATCTAAATTTTAATTGAATATTCATACCATTCATTTTCTAAACTTACAAAACAAAATATCGCCGAAACTGTCAAATACTAATGAGATCTCGAAAACACATTTTCACTCATATACAATAATCATTAGGAATCGAAAAGTACTCGATCTCTTTTAACTGCACTTATTCACGTAGCAAGATTCCGAAAAGTAAATAATTTCCATGTCTTTCACCTTTCAATTTTCGAAAAACTCGAATATTTCAAATTCAAAAACAAAACACTTTATTGTTATTTTCAAATAAACAAAAATCAAATCACAAATTCAATTCAAAATTTTAGTTCGTCAGTAAAACTATCTTTGGGTGTGGGTGTGGGTGTGGGTAGGGATGCAATGGTGACAATCATTCACCGGTATACCGTGACCGTTTCACCGGTCCAACTACGGTAACCGTAGGTACGGTTACCGGTCTAACTACGGTAACCGTAGGTACGGTTACCGGTCCAACTACGATAACCGTAGGTACGGTTACCGCTCTAACTACGGTAACCGTAGGTACGACACGACTATCGGTCCAAGCCGGTTTTCACAAAGCAAAAAGTTTTTTAAGAAAATAATGATTCTTTATAAAGGTTGACGAAAGTAAATCGAGGTCGAGGAATCCGAATCTAAAGTCAGCTTTTTCATCTGAGGTTTCATTGATCAGAAAGGGAACCAATCAGAAACAAGTTTTTTTTATTTTAAGGCTTTTTGACTTTTTGATAAAACTTTCCAATAGGATATCGATATCTGAGAATCCGAATCTGAAATCAGTTTTTCTGTCTGAGCCTTCATTGATCAAAAAATGGACCAATCAGAAAAGAGGTTTTTTATATTAAGCCTTTTCGACCTTTTGATAAAACTTTCCAATAGGTTATCGATATCCAGGAATCCGAATTTGAAGTCGGTTTTCCGATCTGAACTTTCATTGGTCAGAAAATGGACCAATCAGAAGCAAACCTTTTTATTTTAAGGCTTTACGATCTTTTGATAAAACTTTGTCATAGGTTATCGACATCCAGGAATCAGAATCTGCCCAGGTAGAGGCGAACGATTACAGAACGCGTTCCAAACGCACGAACGTATGAAAACGGGTTCGGACTGCATTCGATGCTGTTCGTCCGTATAGAACGCCTCCGAACGCGCTCTCTAACCGTTCACGTTGACCTGGGTGAAGTCATTTTTTCGATCTGAGCTATCATTGGTCAGAAAATGGATCAGTCAGAAACGAGCTTTTTTTCTCTCGACTGAAGGGAGAGTCATATGAAATATATAAAGCTTGATTGATTCACAGCAAAATACAGAAAATATTTAATTGACTGAAGTGGCTGCCTGAAAAAACTTCATATATATTTGATGTTACTCAGATCATCGAGCCTGTAATCACGCTAACCCAACTGAATGTGTTACTATCTCAATGACTGCCAGATCACAAACTCATTTTAATTCATATGACCATCCCTTCAGTCGAGGGAAAAAAAGCTTGTTTCTGATTGGTTCGGTTTCTGACCAAAGAAAGCTCAGATCAAAAAAATGACTTCAGATTCTGATTCCTGGATATCGATAACCTATGGCAAAGTTTTATCAAAAGATCGTAAAGCCTTAAAATAAAAAGGTTTGCTTCTGATTGGTCCATTTTTTGATCAATGAAGGCTCAGACAGAAAAACTGATTTCAGATTCGGATTCTCAGATATCGATATCCTATTGGAAAGTTTTATCAAAAAGTTAAAAAGCCTTAAAATAAAAAAAACTTGTTTCTGATTGGTTCCTTTTCTGATCAATGAAAGCTCAGATGGAAAAGCTGACTTTAGATTCGGATTCCTCGACCTCGATTTACTTTCGTCAACTTTTATAAAGAATCGTTATTTTCTTAAAAAACTTTTTGCTTTGTGAAAACCGGCTTGGACCGATAGCCGTGCCGTACCTAGGATTACCGTAGTTAGACCGGTAACCGTAGGTACGGTTACCGTAGTTGAAGCGGTAACCGTACCTACGGTTATCGTCACTGTTGCATCCCTAGTTATCATAATATAATTAATTCTCGCATTTATCAAAATCATCAAAATATATGGATCTCGATCAATTTTATTAAAGCAGAGGAAAAACGAGTGCAACATATTATATTTCAATGGTCTTCCGGTGCATCTAAGCAGAAAAACAAGAGGACAACAGCATTACAAAGTCGAATAAATACATTGTATAATCGATATAATAATTATCTGATTACAGCATCTGATCTCCTTAATGGTTTATCATTAGCTGTAGCTAAAAAAAGTTATGATTGTACAATCAAACGATTATTTAATATCGTTAAATTAAAGTTTCAACGTATTTTGCTTGTCTTTCACTTTTTTTCTTTCAATATAATAAACATTTGATTTTATACAATTACTTGCTTATTATTTTCTTAACCGGAATACATTCACTAATCTCCGGCTCAGGTTTCGACCTTTTCCTCGACATTTTTACTTTCGATGTTTTTACATTCGACATTTCTACTTTTTAATTTTATCGACATTCTCCTTTCAACATTTCTACCTTCGACACTTTTGCTTTCAACCAAAGTTGAGAGAATCATTGGATAGACCTAGCCAAGTTGTACTTGGAACACTGACAAGGAGATCTAGAACAGGCTTTTAGATATGTCACTGCTGAAATTATTCGAATACATTGCTAACCTCACGTACACACCTCCACAAAAATATTTTTTCTCTTTGTTCTTATTGTGTTATCATACTTCATATGCATCCAATTTATTACGAAGTAAAGATATGACACAAGCGTTATATTTTAGTATGATCTGTATATGATATTGAAATAAAATTCTTATGCCATATCTTTACTTGCTAATAAACTTGATGTACATGAAGCACGATAACAAACGCTGTTAGCGCTACCCCTTGCGGGATTCAAAATGTCAAACACGATGACTCTATTGTTACTAATAAAATGAAAATCCTTTTGTTCCACTTCTTTGCAATACATTTGTAGCTATCCGTTTATATGATGCTTTAGAACTACAGTTTCTCTGTCACGGTCTGTGATGGATGATCAATGATTACCTAATGAAATATTAGTTAAAAATGAATTAATTAATTAGGTAAGTACGTAATTATTTTTACTGTCACGGTCTGTGTGGAGAGGGGAGTGGATGGATGCAAAATTTCTATACTATACACTTCAACGTTCCTCTTAGATCGTGCCTCACAAAATAAGAAAGACGAGAGAAAGACTTTTGTTTGGGGGATGCATAGTTTTGAAAGTTATTAAAGTCACAAAGTCGGTCGTGTTACCCTTGGACGGCATCCATAAATCGTTTCTATGTCGAGTGAGAACTCATTGGAAAATGTGCTTCGACGATGTGGTGATTTCGGTCGTTTTCAATTTCTGCATTTTATTTTCCTCAATTTGATCCCCATTGGCAATGGTATTACGAACTATTATTACGTATTTGGAGTTGCTGAACCGTTATTTCGATGTCGACTACCATTATGGTTATGGCCACACGACGATCAATATCAAGCAATCAATCAAACTCATCAAAATTTTCTCGATACATGGCAACAGACATTACAATGCAACGATTTTAATGGATCAGTGTGTACTGACTTTGTCTATGATCGAAGTGCATTTGGTCGAACATTTACAGAGGAAGCCAATCTTGTTTGTCATAATGATGTGAAACGGACATGGCTATCTACTTTATATAATGTTGGGGGGTAAGAGAATCATCTATATGAATGGTTAATATATGTGAATAATACCTGTTAAATAACAGTTTTATAGTGATTGTGACCGCAACGATGTCTGACAAGATTGGACGACGAAAAACGATCCAAATTTTGACTATTGTAGTCTTCCTGGTTCCTTTACTTACTGAAATATTTTTGCAAACAATCCCAATGAGTGTTGATGCAAAGTAAGCTAGAGAAAACTCTCTAATGAACTTTTTGTTTTTTATTGCAATAGCAGAAATGATTATGTTAGTAAACTTGAAATACTACCTTTGTTATTACTTCTTGAACATAATTGAAGCTTTAGAAAAAAAAAATTCCAATGTAGTTCACTCACATGAAATAGCCAACGAAATAAAATGGTAATAGTCACATTGACATACTTACCTCGATGAATTGTTAGTTTAAGGGCCCCCCCCCCTCAGAAAATCGAGTTTTTCGGGACAATATCGAAGTTGAGTTTTTATTACAGGAAGATGCAGCGAAGCTTCCTCTTTCAGAATATATATAGTTTTTTGGAAAATAATCGGATTTTCAAAGACTTATCACAGGAAACTTTAAATCTACTACCATGTATTTGGAGGAAATTTCATGGTTTTCAGTTTCAGAAAAATTGCGCCCCCACTTGCATTATTATTGAATAGAACATTTTTATATGAACCCTCACGTCAGATAGCGCTAGCTACCTTCATATTTTACGTCCTTTAAAATGGTGCAATGAAATATACCATTGTAATATGGCTTGCTCTGAATTTGAATGAAAAAATCCATTTCTAAAAATTTTTTAGCATTTTTCTCAGAAGGTAGGTTCGACGACGTAGCGCCACCGCCATTCGATCACTGTTCAATATAAAGTCATATATTTTTTTTTGTTTGAAAGCTCGTGTTTAGGGCTAGCCCCTCTCGTGGCCCGATTTTTAAAATAAGCTTTTTATTATTATATAAGAACACATCTTCATAGAAAAAGCGCCATTTTTTCGGAGTTTTTTGAGTCATTGAACTTGTCACTCCTTTTCTTCGCTTAAAAAGTAAGAATTTAGAGAAAAGGGCCACGAGAGGGGCTAGCCCTAGAGACAAGCTTTCAAACAAAAAAAAAAATATATATATATAGTGAGAGTCCACAGAGAAATTTTGGCGCTGAAATGAGCTATTTTTGACCCTTGTTTGGTTCATATCTCTGTCAAACGTCATGGTATCGAGCTGAAAATTTTACCACAGCCTCCTCACTTCAGCCCCAACGTATGCTCCAAATTTCAGCCCATTTGAACGTACCTGGGCTGAGATCGATTTTTGAGGGGGGGGGCCCTTAAGCAAAGGCCATCGTACAACTTGAATGCAGAAATCGGTCGAGAACGACTACATTGAAAGTTGTTTGCATGCAGAAGGTAGTCTAGAACATTATTGGATCTTTCATTAGGAAACATGGTCTGTTGTCATATTGGAAACACCATAAAAAGATGAAGAGCTTTGTATCAGCGAGTCGCATGAAACTTTCGAAAACCTGAATAGATCATACGAATCCAGATCTAAGAGGCATACTTATCAACGGTCAATAGCACAAAGAAATGTTTTATGTGAAAGAGACTGTATTGAATTCCCATCTTCTGAAGCATTCGATAACACAGAAATTCGTTGCGAATAGAATTCCTATCGAAGTATAGATTTGCAGTAGGATAGAAGCAACGGAATTGCTTTGTGAGATAGGGTTGCCATATTTATTGAACAGATGATTGAACGATAAACTTTCTAACTATTTTTGATTGATATCGAATGAAATAATCTAGATTTGCTCTTCTGTCGGTTAACCAGGTGTTTTCAAGCATTGACGCATATCCCATGGTGTTTCTTCTTCTCATGGAATTAACGTCATCTTCGCATACAAGTCTTGCTGGAAATCTTGCCTCGATTGCCTTCACTTTTGGTGAAGCTCTGGTGACCCTCTTTGCTTATTTGGCTCATGATTGGCTACTTCTCAAATGGATTATTAGTGGTTATTTTGCTCTTATTTTACCATATCTTTATTTTGTTCCCGAATCACCATATTGGTTATTTAGTAGAAAAAACTACAATCAACTTGAACATTGTCTCAATAAAATAGCCACAAAGAATGGCCGCACACGTGATCAATGGCATCCATATTATATTAAGTTAATTCAAGATCCTGATATTGCCGCGCGACAAGTTAAACATGCAGCACGAACAACTAAGGAAAAGTTTCTAAGACATGTGCCTCTATTGATTCCTTGTGGATTGATCGGTTTTGTTGCCATGCTTTTGTATGTAAAAATTTCCTATGGACTCAGTGCCATGAATGATGCAGTGAGTCCATATTGGAATACCATCATTGGTGCAGCCGTTGAAGCTATTGGATATGTAAGCGTTAGTATTTTGATTACTACACGACTTGGAAGAAAGTATACATTGATGATCTGTTTGTTGTTTACATCAATCTGTGTTCTAATAATTCTATTCATTACGAAGCCACTTCCTATCGTTACTGTTGTTATTTCACAGATAGGAAAACTGATGATCAGTGGTGCTAATTCGATAGCTTGGATTTATGTTCCAGAGATGTTTCCAACATCTATGCGTGGCTTAGCAAATGGTATCTTTGTGTTTATCGGACGTTGTGGAGCCATTTCAGCGCCTATCATTGATGCTGCTGTCAGCGATGAAAAGTTTAAAGTCACATTCTATGTCTATGCCTCTTTGACAATTATTTTGACTGGCTTTATCTATTTTCTACCCGAAACACGCAATCGATCATTTCATACGGATGAAGATGAAGAAAAAATTGAAACTGATAATGGAACGCAGGCGAACAGTGGCAAGAAAAACAAAAATCAAATAACTACGAATCGCATGAAAATACCAACGATCTTTCGAAGTAACCAAGTCGATACTCTACAGGCTTCATTCTAATCGATGTTCTTTTTTGTTCCGCAATTAAATATCAATAAAATAAAAACGTTTTGATAGCGACAATGACGCCATTGTAGGAACTTTCTGTGAGATACTCCATTTATCAGTTATTTTTCCTAGCTCATGTCATCTATTATCTATAGAGAGTCTAGATCTGCTTTCTTAGGGGTTCAGCAAGTTCAAAATAGATTTGTGGTTTGCGTGTGAATACTGGTGTGATGTGAGTGTTGGTATTCTCATTAGGCATGACCCAAGCCCAAACTCAAACCCAAACCGTTTGGGAGTTTGGATATTGAGTTTGGGATGAGTTTGGGTTTGGGTTTGGGTTTAGTAGTCAAGTTAGTCAAGAGATATGAGTGTGAACATAGGTTCATCTCTATTGTATTATTTGATCTCAACACTAACTTCTTGTCTATGACAGCTAAACAAAAATAAGTATCATTCAGTTTTGATAGACTATATTTAGCGCTACAAGAACATGAAATTGCATCTAAAACATATGTGTCGCTATATTTTTGTTTCGTCTATGCTATTTTCTCTATGAGTATAAGTTGCTTGAGGAAATTGAACAAATTTTAAAAACAAGAACTCTAGCAAACACATGTTTTATCCTACTTATGTAATAAATCGAAAATGTGTTGTCAATATGCCTACATGAAATACAAAAAAATATAATTATAGCATATATTTAAAAAATAACTTATTGTCAAACAGCTGCTTTTCTTTAGAAGAGAATTTTTAATTTTTTCTTTTAGTCAAAATTTGTTGTTAGTTGTTGAAAATTTACAATAAGATAGTGTCAGGCGATCTGTCGTTAAATTCAATTTAACATTTTAGCTGTAGAAGTCAGAAGATCGTATTTGTTTTAAATAATTGAATAGAATATTAAAACTAACGTTCTCGATTCTTTTATCTCTACATCGGATGTGAATTTCATTGGATATTCGAGAATCAATGTAAAGATATGGTTATATGGGTTACTTACAATATGACGATAAATGTTGGTTCAAATGTCTAGGAGATAATATAGCCGGTTGAATCTATAGATTCAACCTGGGTGTGGGTGTGTGGTGTGGGTGGGTGTGGGTGGGTGTGGGTGTGTGGGTGTGTGGGTGTGGCGTGGGTGTGGTGTGGGTGTGGTGTGGGTGGTGTGGGTGGGTGTGTGGGGTGGGTGGGGGTGGATGTGGGTGTGAGTACTCATGTTCTGTATACTCACACCCACATCCACACCCACTCACACCCACATCCACACCCACCCACACCCACACCCACACCCACACCCGCACCCACTCACACGCCACACCCACACCACACCCACACCCACTCACACGCCACACCCACTCACACGCCACACCCACACCCACACCCACACCCCACACCCCACCCACACCCACACACCCACACCCACCCACACCCACACACTTACACCCACACCCACACCCACACCATAAATAAATGTTTACAACGGCAGAAAATCCTGTAATTCTATTTCATCTACTGCACATGCTTGTCATATACTTTCTCCATTATTTATTTTGGGTTTTTTCCCAGTGAAAACAAACCAAATGATGGATGCTTTATCATTTCTTGTCATCATCTAACACACACAATCTGAATCAATCAAGTGTGACTATTTTCTATTTGACAGCTTCGTTTTTTTCTTCATTTATACCTGTAATTTCATCTACTGTACATCAAGGGGGAAAAAGCAGATTTCAAGATTCTGAAAGACTCCGAAAGATTTCCAAATATTTCTAGAGATTTCTAAAGATTTCCAAAGATTTCTAAAGATTTCTAAAGATTTCTAAAGATTCCTAAAGATTTCTAAAGATTTCAAAAGATTTCAAGGGTTAAAATCTGCTTTTTCCCCCTTGCCCACACCCACACCCGCACCCACCCCCCCACACCCACACCCACACCCACACACCCACACACACACCCCACACCCACACACACACCCCACACCCACACACCCACACACCCACACACCCACACCCCACACCCACACCCAAATACGTACAATGCAAGTTAGTTGTGTTTTATTTATTTTTTCGTGGCTTATTTTAAATAATCTTGACGAATAAACTCAAGACAAATTATTATTTTTTATTTATGTTTTGTTTCTTCATTTTAAATCATCGTCACAAATCAGTTCAATACAAGTTAGTTATGTTTTATATATTGTTGTTAGTTTATCTTAAATGATCTTCACAAAGAAATTCTACAACAATTATTATTTTTTACTTGTATATTTTTTCTTTATTTGAAACACTCTTAATCTTGAAATTCAACAAAAATTAGTAATTTTCTGTTTACGTTTTCTTCTTTCATTTTAAATGATGTTGACCAATAAATACAATTCAAGTTGTGTTTTATTTATTTTTCTTTATTTATTTTGACTCATCTTTGGAATGAATTTCAACAAAAATTAGTTACTTTCTTTTTACATTCTCTTCCTTTATTTTAAACCATCTTGGCAAATAAATTCAGGACCAATTATTATCTTTTTTATTTATATTTTGTTTCTTTATTTTGAATGATGTTGACAAATAAGTATAATGCAAGTTAGTTGTGTCTTATTTATTTTTTTGTTTATTTTAAATTATCTTGTCAAATAAATTCAAGACAAATGATTATTTTTTCTCTATATTTTATTTCTTTATTTTAAATCATCTTCAGAAGAAAATTCAACAGATATTAATTATTTTCTATTTATATTTTCTTCCTTTATTTGACACTCATTTTGACAAATAAATTCAAGACAAATGATTATTTTTTTATTTATATTTTGTTATTTTATTTTAAACGCTCTTAACGTTGAGATTGAATAGAGATGATATTTTTTATTCGTATTTTTATCGTTGATTTTATGTCCGCTGAAACATTTTATGCATTAGAAATTAAATAGATCCTATTTGTAGTTTGTCATTTTATTTTGAATCCTATTACTGCGGTATTTGATTGAAGTTAGTTTGTTTTTAAGTAATATGTTACTTTTCTGTTTCCAGTCCTTGCCATAAAGGAATTTAAGAGAAATGGAATATTTTTTTTATGTATATGTTGCTTGTTTATCATACTTTATCTTCATTTTAGTGTGCAAACAAAACTGTTGATGTTTTGATTGACGTATAGTCTAATATGTGCATATGAAAGACTGTTTTGAAAAACATCACGGGGATATTTCTCATGTGAATAGAATCGTTGCTCTGTTGATGACTATCGTATTCAAGATGACAGCGTACCTTGATTTACCTGTATATTCTTTCTTCATTACTGTTGATTATCATGTAGTCTTTCTTTCTTTCTCTCTCATTATTTTTATGCACAAACAAAATTGATGAAGTTTTGAGTGACGTGTAGTCTAATGTATATGCGCAAGCAATTTTGTCCTTAATTTTGACCTTAATTTTGTCCTTAATTTTGTCCTTAGGATAGTTTATTTAAAATAAAAAAATATACTGAAACTTTTGAAATAAAGATAAAAATATAGTGAAACAAAAAACGAGACGTTCGAACATGATTTTGCCATTTGGTGATGAACATGGATGTCTGATGTCTGTTGTGTCAGTCGTAGTTCGTAAAAAAGATAAGACATATGATAAGCTACTATAGAGATATTTTTTGATAGTATAACATACTTAGTGTCTTAATTGTTCTATTGAAATATTTTACTGATGCAAGAGGATATACTATTCAAACTAGAGGATGCTTCTATTCTATATAGCAAATGAATAGTATACAAGACGAATTAATTCAACCCTTCCATTCAGTTCGATGCAAAGCTTTAACTTTGATAGTATGAGTAATGGTAGCATAATACATGAATAGTACCAACCAACATTCCATCCAATTTCCTGATTATGTTCCAACCGACATACGGTCCTCACAATATAAATGAACATCGTAAAGCAAATAAACAGTACGCACGAAGGATTCGTTCATCTAATTTAACCATTCCGATGCCAAGGTATACCTCTGACACTTTAATTAACGACCACATGGCTAGTAACTTCTACCTACGAACCCTTCACCCACCTATTGCATGTATTTCGCCGTCAAGCTATGGCGCTGAAAGTTTCATCAAAGATCGCGTAGAAAATGAATTGCTTCCACGATCATTTCATTCTCATACTTCAATAGTTTCCATCCCCAAATATCGTCGTCATACACTCAACGAAGATAACATATCCAACAAATAGTACCTACGAACGTTTTATTCATCTACCTTATTCCTTTCGTTCCAAAGCCATGCGATCGAAAATCTGATCAAACCCCATCTAATAAATAAAAAGTACAAACCACAATCTTCATCAAACGTTTCCACACCTTCGAACTAGAAGAAGAACGATGAATCCAATACATAAGACTGCATTGCAAATGAATACTGTCAACCAATATCCTATTCATCTCTTTGATTCTCTTCCATTCAAAAGCATGCCATTGAATCCCGTACGAAAGATTCTATCGGAAATGAATACTGCCAAGGAAGATTCTATTCATCTCTTTTATTCCCCTCGATCCAGAAGCATCATATTGAATCCCTTACGAAAGATTATATCGGAAATGAACACTGCCAACGAACATTCCATTCAACTCTTTTATTCCCTTCGATGTAGCAAAATGACGTTAAATCTATCAGGAAAGACTGCGTCAAAAACGAACATTGACAACAAAGATTCTATTCATCTCTTTGATTCGCTTCGATGTACAAAAATGACATTCAATCTATTAGGAAACACTGCACCGGAAACGAATACTGCCAAGCAAGATTCGATTCATCTCTTTCATTCGATTCGATGTACAAGAATGACATTCAATCTATTCGCAAAGACAGCATCGGAAATGAATTCTGCCAAGGAAGATTCTATTCATCTCTTTCATTCGCTTCGACGTAGAAGCAGGACGTTAAATCTATTAGGAAAGACCGCACCAGAAATGAATATTGCCAAATAAGAGCATTGCATTCATCTCTTTCATCAACTTCAATCCACATGAATGACGTTAAATATATTATAAAATACTGCACCACAAATGAATACTGTCGATCAACATTCTATTCATCCCTGTGATCCAATTCGATCGAGAGAAACGCGGTTGAATCTATAAGCAAAGACTGCATCGAAAATGTATACTGCCAACAAAGATTTTATTCATCTCTTTCGTATGCTGCGATGTAGAACAACGACGTTGAATCTATTAGGAAAGACGGTATCCCAAATGAATACTACCAAAAAAGATTCTATTCAAATCTTTCATCCACCTCGAAGTAGAAGCACGACATTAAATATATTGGAAAAACTGCCTCGGAAATGAACACCGCCGAGGAAGATTCTCTTCAACTCTTTCACAAGCTTCGATGTAGAAGCACGACATTAAATCGTTTAGGAACAACAGCATCGAAAATGAATACTGCCAACGAACCTTCTGGTCACCACTTTCATCCCCTATGTTCAAGAAGCACGACATTAAATGCATTAGGAAAAACTGCATCGGAAATGAATACTCCCAAGGAAGATTCTGTTCATTTTTTCAAACCGCTTCGATCTAGAAGCACGGCATTAAAACTATTAGAAAAAACAGCATCGGAAATGAATACTCCTAAATAAGACTCTATTCATATCTTTCATCCACTTCAATGGAGCAGAATGCCGTTGAATCTATTAGGACAGACTGCATACCAAATAAATACTGCCAAGGAACATTCTATTCATCTCTTTTATTCTCTTCGATCCAGAAGCATCATATTGAATCCCTTACGAAAGATTGTACCGGAAATGAACAACGCCAAGCAAGATTCGATTCATCTCTTTTATTCCCTTCGATGTAGAAGAATGACGTTAAATCTATTAGGAAAGACTGCATACCAAATCAATACGGCCAAGCAAGATTCTATTCATAGCTTTTATTCCCTTCGATAACGGAGCATGATATTGAATCCCTTACGAAAGATTGTATCGCAAAATGAACACTGCCAAGGAAGATTCGATTCATCTCTTTTATTCCACTCGATGCAAAAGAATGACATTAAATCTAATAGGAGAGACTTCGTCAAAAATGAACATTGACAACAAAGATTCTATTCATCTCTTTGATTCCCTTCGATGTACAAGACTGACATTGAATCTATTAGGAAAGACTGCAACGGAAATGAATACTGCCAAGCAAGATTCTATTCATCTCTTTTTTGATTCGCTTCGACGCAGAAGCACGACGTTAAATCTATTAGAAAAGGCTGCACCGGAAATGAATACTGCCAACTAAGTTTCTATTTATCTCTTTCGTCCACTTCAATGTACATGAACGACGTTGAATCTATTATGAAAGACTGCACCACAAATGAATACTGCCAAGGACGATTCTATTCATCTCGGTGATCCACTACGAGGTAGAGGAACGAGGTTGAATCTATAAGAAAAGACTGCATCGAAAATGTATACTGCCAACAAAGATTCCATTCATCTCTTTTGTATACTTCGACGTACAAGAACGACGTTGAATGTGTTAACAAAAACTGCATCGCAAATGATTACTACCAAGGAAGATTCTATTCATCTCTTTCATTTGCTTCGATGTAGAAGAACGAAGTTGAATTTATTAGGAAACACTGTATCGCAAATAAATATTACGAATAAAGATTCTATTTAAATCTTATATCCGCGCCGATGCAGAAGCACGACATTACATCTATTACGAACACTGCATCGGAAATGAATATTGCCGAGGAAGATTCTGTTCACCTCTTTCATAAGCTTCGATGTAGCAGCACGACATCAAATCGTTTAGGGAAAACTGCATCGAAAATGAATACTGCCAACTAACATTCTGGTCATCTCTTTCATCCGCAACGCTCTAGAAACACGACATGAAATCTATTAGGAAAAACTGCATCGGAAATGAATACTCCCAAGAAAGATTCTGTCTCTCTCTTCCATCCGCTCCGATGTAGAAGCACGACATTAAATCTATTAGGAAAAACAGCATCGGAAATGAATACTACCAAATAAGACTGTATTCATATCTTTCATCCACTTCAATGTAGCAGAATACTGTTCAATCTATTAGGAAGCACTGCATGCCAAATATATACTGCCAAAGAGGATTGTATTCATCTCTTCCATCCGCTTGGGTGTAGAGAAAGGCGGTTTAATCCATAAGGAAAGACTGCATCGAAAATGTATACGGCCAACAAATATTCTAATCATCTCTTTCATCTCCTTCGACGTAGAAGAACGACGTTGAATCAGTGAGAAAAGACTACATCGGAAATGAAAAATGCCAAAAAAGATTCTATTCATCTCTTTGCTTCTCTTCCATGTAGAAGCACCACGTTAAATCTATTAGGAAAAACTGCATCACAATATGAATACTGCTCATTACGATTCTATTCATATGTTTCATCCACTTCGATGTAGAAGAATGACGTTGATTCTATCAGAAGCGACTGCATCGGAAATGAACACTAACAACGAAGACTCTATTCATGTCTTTCATCCGCTTCGATGTAGAAGCACGACTTTCAATCGATTAGCGAAACCTGCATCGGAAATCAATACTGCCAAAGAGGATTCGATTCATCTCTCTGAACCACTTCGAAGTAGAGGAAACAGGTTGATTCTAGAAGGAAAGACTGCATCGAAATTATATACTACCAACAAAGATTCTATACATCTGTTTTGTCTGCTTCGATGTAGAAGAACGACGTTGAATCTACTAGGAAAAGACTACATCAGAAATGAAAAAGAGCAAAGAAGATTCTATTCAAATATTTCATCCGGTTGGATATAGAAGTACGATGTTAATTCTATGAGGAAAAACTGCATCGCAAATGAATACTGCCGACGAACATCCTGGTCATGTCTTTCACCCGCTCCGTTGTAGAAGCATGACACTAAATCTATTAGGAAAAACTGCATTGGAAATGAATACTGATGAGGAAGATTCTGTTGACCTCTTTCACAAGCTTCGATCTAGAAGCACGACATTGAATCAATTAGGAAAAACGGCGTCGGAAATGAATACTGCCAAGGAACATTCTATTCATCTCTTTGATGCCCTTCGATGTAGAAGCACGAGGTTAAATCTATTAGCAAAAACTACATCGCCAAATGAATACTGCCAATGAAGATTCTATTCATCTCTTTCATCCAGTTCGATGCAGAATGACTTTCAATGTATTACGAAAGATCGCATCGCAATTGAATACTACCAAGCAAGATTCTATTCATCTCTTTCATCCACTTCGATGTAGAAGAATGACCTTTAATCTATTAGGAAAGATCGCAGCGTAAATGAATACTAGCAAGCAAGATTCTATTCCACTCTTTCATCCACTTCGATGTAGAGAAACGAGGTTGAATCTATAAGCAAAAGAGTGCATCGAAAATGTATACTGCCAACAAAGATTCTGTTCCTCTCTTTCATCCGCTTCGATGTAGAAGAACGACGTTGAATCTGTTAGAAAAGGCTACATCGCAAATGAATAATTCCAATAAAGATTCTATTCATCTGTTGCATCTGCTTGGATGTAGAGGAAGGATGTTGAATCTATTAGGAAAGAGTGCATCTAGAATGAATACTGCCGATCAAGGATCTATGCATCACTTTCATCTGCTTCGATGTGGAAGAACGACGTTGAATCTATCAGGAAAGTCTGCATCATGAATGAATACTGCTAACAAAAAGTCTATTCATGTCATTTATTATCTTCGATGGATAACAGCGACGTTCAAACTATATAGAAAGACTGCATAGAAAATGAATCCTACCAAAAAAGATTCTATTCATCACTTTCATTCAGTTCAATATAGAGAAACGAAGTTGAATCTATATGGAAAGAGTGCATCAAACGGGAATACTGCCAACAAGGATACTATTCATCTGTTTCATCCGCTTCGATGTAGACGAACGACGTTGAATCTGTTAGGAAAACTGCATCGGAAACGAATACTGCGAATTAAGATTCTATTCATGTCTTTCATCCACCTAGATCTAGAAGAACGACTTTGAACCTATAGGGAAAGGCTGCATTGCAAATGAATGCTGCCAAGCAAGATTCTATTCATCTCTTTGATTCACTTCGACGTAGAAGCACGATGTTGAATCTATTACGCAAGACTGCATCTCAAATGAATACTGCCAAATAAGATTGTATTTATCTCTGTGATCCACTTCAATGTAGAGGAACGAGGTTGAATCTATAAGGAAAGAGTACATCGAAAGTGAATACTGCCAACAAAGATTCTATTCATCTGTTTCGTCTCCTTCGATGTAGATGAACGAGGTTGAATCTGTTCAAAAATACTGCATCGCAAATGAATACTACCAAAGAAGATTGTATTCGTCTCTTTCATATGCTTCGATGTAGAAGAACGACGTTGAATCTATTAGAAAGCAGTGCATGGGAAATGAATAGTGCCAACGAAGATTCTATTCATCTCTTGGATTCGCTTCCATAGAGAAGCAGGGCGTTAAGTCCGGTTGGAAAAACTTCATCGCAAATGAATACTTCGAAGAAAGATTCTATTCATCGCTTTCATTCCGTTGGATGTGGAAGTACGGCATTAAATCTATTAGGAAAAACAACATCGGAAATGAATACTGCTAAACAAGATTCTATTGATGTCTTTCATCCACTTCAATGTACTAGAATGACGTTGAATCTATTAGGAAAGACTGCATCTCAAATGAATACTGCCGATTAAGATTCTATTCATTTCTTTCATCCGGTTTGATGTATAAGAACGACGGTGAATCTATTGGGAAAAATGCATCGGAAATGAATAGCGTGAAATAAGATTCTCTTCATCTCTGTCATCCACTTAGTTCTAGAAGAACAACTTTGAATCTATTAGGAAAGACTGCATCTCAAATGAATACTGCCGATTAAGATTCTATTCATCTCTTGCATCTGGTTCGACGTAGAAGAGCGTCGTTGAATCTATTAGGAAAAACTGGATTGGAAATGAATACTTCCAAGAAAGATTCTGGTCATCTGTTTCATCGGCTTTGATGTAGAAGAACGCCGTTGAATCTGTTAGGAAGAACTGCATGGACAATGAATTGTGCGAAATAAGATTCTATTCATCTCTTTCATCCACTTCGATGGCGAAGAGTAACGTTGAATCTATTAGGAAAGACAGTATCGGAAATGAATACTGGAAAGAAAGATTCTGTTCATCTCTTTCATCTGCTTCGTTGGAGAACGAGATTGAATCTGTTAGAAAATACTACATGGCAAATGTATACTGCCCATTAAGGTTCTCGTCATCTGTTTCATCCAGTTCGGTGTAGAAGAATAACGTTGAATCTATTAGGCAAGACCGCATCGCAAATGAATATTGCGAACAAACATTTTATTCATCTCTTTAATCTGCTTCGATGTCGAAAAACGACGTTGAATCTGTTACAGAATGCGGCATCGCAAATGAATAATTCCAAAAACGATTCTATTCATCTCTTTCATCTGCTTTGATGCAGAGGAACGACGCTCAATCTATTAGCTGAGACTGCATCGGAAGTGAAGACTGCCAACGAAGATTCTATTCATATCTTTCATTCACTTCGATGTAGAAGAACACGTTGAATCTCTTGGGAAGGTGTGCATCACAAATGAATACTGCCAACAAACATTGTGTTCATCTCTATGATTGGCTTCGATGTAGAAGAATGACTTTGAATCTGTATGGAAAAACTGCATCGGAAATGAATACTGGTGATCAAGATTCTATTCATCTCTTTCATGTGCTTCGATGTAGAAGAAGGACGGTGGATCTATTGGGAAAAAATGCGTCGGAAATGAATACTGTGAAAGAAGATTCTATTCATCTCTATCATCTGATTTGATGTAGAGGAACGAGGTGGAATCTGTTAGAATATACTGCATCGGAAATGAATGCTGCCAAGTAAGATTCCATTCATCTGTTTGATTCACTTCGACATAGAAGCACGATGTTGAATCTATTAGAAAAGACTGCATCTGAAATGAATACTACGAATTAAGATTCTATTCATGTCTTTCATCGAGTTGGATGTAGAAGGGTGATGTTTAATCCATTTGGAAAGACCGCATGGCAAATGAATACTGCGAACAAATATTCTATGCATCTCTTGAGTCTGCTTCGATGTACAAGAACGACGTTGAATCTGTTAGAAAATACTACATGGCAAATGAATACTGCCAAGTAAGATTTTATTGATCTCTTTCATCTGCTTCGACGTAGAGGAACGACGTTGAATCGATTAGGTAAGACTGCATCGGAAATGAATACTGCCAACCAAGATTCCATTCATCTCTTTCATCAACGTGGATGTTGAAGAACGCGTTGAATCTGTTGGGATGGACTGCATCACAGATGAATGCTGCCAACAAACATTGTATTCATCTCTTTGATTGGCTTCGATGTTGAAGAACGACGTTGAATCTATATGGAAAGACGGCATAAGATATGAATACTGCCCAAGAAGATTTTATTCAAATCTTTTATCCACTTCGATGTAGAGGAATGACTTTGAATGTATTAGGACAGACTGCATCTCCAAAGAATGCTGCCAAGGAAGATTCTATTCATCTCTTTCATCTGCTTCGATGTAGAGGGACTACGTTGAATCTATTAGGTAAGACTGCATCGGAAATGAATACTGCCAATGAAGTTTCTATGCATCTGTTTCATCCGCTTCTATGTAGAAGAACGCGTTGAAGCTGTTTGGAAAGACTACATCACAAATGAATACTGCCAACAAACATGCTATTCATGTGTTTAATCTGCTTCGATGTAGAGGAATGAGGTTAAATCTATTAGGAAAGACTGCATCGGAAACGAATACTGCCGATCAAGATTCTATTCATCTCTTTCATCCACTTCGATGTAGAAGAACGGGTTGAATCTGTTTGGAAGGAGTGCATCACAAATGAATACTGCCAACAAACATTTTATTCATCTGTTTGATTGGCTTTGATGTGGATGAATGACGTTGAATGTATTAGGAAAGACTGCATGGCAACTGGATGCTGGAAAGCAAGATGCTATTCATCTCTATTGTTCGGTTCATGATGAATGGCAGGAATACTATGATGCTAAACGATTGACAATGGAAATGAATGATTTGGACCGTTCTGTATGTTGTTGTTGAGAAGTTGGCGACGAGCAACGTGTTGCTCTTCAAGTTGTGCGCCATTTTCGTTGTCGTTGAAATCAATGATCGGGGATCGGAAGGCTGCAGATATGACGAAAGTAAGTAGGAAGATGAGTGTAGTCTTCATGGTTTCTATTGAAAGCCAATCGAGTGTGGTCGATTTAGAGTATGAGAACGGTGAATGTGTCGTATACAGGTTGGTAATGGTTGTGCGATGCGTGCGCTGTCGTTATATACAAGTTGGCTAGCGATAAAATTATTCATTCTCTCCCACTTGTTTCGCATGTATAGGTGTATCAATGAGTGTCTGATTCATAGGTATGGGTTGTGTTTGTTGGGAGGAGTAATGGTTATAAAAGTTAATGAGAAATATTGGTAGATTGATACATATTTTTTCCTTGATGAAATATATGAGTGATAAGAAGGACACATCATGGTTGTAAATTTTGATGGATAGAGACTCTTTAGGGTCTGGGTGTCGGTGTGGGTGTGGGTATGGGTGTGTGTGTGAATGATGGAAACACCCACACCCTCGTAGTCTCAACCGTTCTTTGAATCCTGCCACTTCGACGCCGAAGCCAAATCGTCGAAATGGTCGAATCGCAAATCGATGATGGTCCATCGATCCATCATCGAGCGGGGGTGGGTGTGGGTGTGGGGTGTGGGTGTGGGTCGGGTGGGTGTGGGTGTGGGTGTGGGGTGTGGGTAGGTGTGGGTGTGTGTGGGTGTTTGTGGGTGTGGGTAGGTGTGGGGTGTGGGTGTGGGTCGGGTGGGTGTGGGTGTGGGTGTGGGGTGTGGGTAGGTGTGGGTGTGTGTGGGTGTTTGTGGGTGTGGGTGGGTGTGGGGTGTGGGGTATGGGTGTGTGGGTGTGAGTGTGAGTGTGAGTAGAGAGAAAACACCCACAGCCTACCCACACGCACACCACACCACACCCACACCCGCACCCGCACCCTTAATTAAACAAAATAGATAATCATTTATAAAGAAAAATAATATGAACAATAGATTTGTAGATATTCTTAAATAACTGATCTTATTTGGAATTTTTTATATATTTTACTTGAATAGATTTTATCGTAAATAGGAACATAAATCATGACAACAGAATGTACATATAATGTGTGTATCGTTTTAGGTATAGATGATGAAAAGATCTACTAAGATACATCATACCTATATTCGATCGATTATTATATCTATTTGCTGCAACTTTGAATTTTGTTTGCCAATCGAAGTTTAGTTATCGTGCTGTCAGTTTTAATATTTTATTAATCGTCATAGAGAAAATACAGATCGAATCAAGAAATTATAAAAGATGTAATACAATCTAATTTGTTAATCTTGAAGTTTTTTGTTTTTTCTGTGAGTATTTTAACATTCTCCATCCTAAAATTGATCTCAGCTCAAGAACATTCAACTGACATGAAATTTTTAGAATTATGTTGAGGCTGTTGTGGAAAAGTTTTGGTAAAATTTTCAGCCCGATATCATAATGCTTGCCGAAAATACCAGCCAAACAAGAGTCAGAAATAGCGAATCTAATTTCCCAAAATTCTCATTTCAAGTTCATGTGATGCATTTAAATTATGTTTTTGTTTGAAAGAGTATGTCAGGATGCACAGCAGTACAGAGTCATTTTTTATGGAAAAAAAAGGAATCAAAAGTTAAATGACTCAAAAAAACCCCTGAAAAATAGATGTCGATTTCTATAAATGTCTGTATATAGAATTAAAAAAATGCTTTGCACAGCGCTGCGTCTTGACATGCTTTTTCAAACAAAAAAAAAGAGTAAATGTATTGAATAAGTATCAACAGATATATTTGGGAAATGCGGTCGAAAAACTCTAAACGGAGAAAAAACGAAAAAGATCTTTTGTTTTGAGCTGATTTTTCGAATAGGCGTTGGCAGAAATCTTCAAAAGTTTTTGGAAAAAAAAAGGTGTTAAGTAAAAATTTTTGTCATTTATGAAAGATCTGAAGACGAGATATCTTCTCCTATATTTCGATGATTCTGACGAAAAGTCATTCTTTTTTGGTAGGAGAGATCGTCATACTGGTGACGTTATTCATTTGTCTAAGCTTAAAATTTTTCTCAAGTCAATTTATGTATAAAAAGTGCATTGTAAATTTTGATAAAAAAATTTTCATGATCGAGGTAAATATGAAAATTTATCAGTGGTAATCTATTGTAATGTGAATATAATATGGTGTTTACATTAAAATTAACTTTTAGTTCGAAATGAAGTTTTATTTAATAAAGCGCCATATTTTATATGCAGTTGGAGAGTAAGGACACTTTAGTTTATATTGAATTTTCTTTGGATATAATAATGGTCAATACAAACGAGAATGATTTTATTTATGAAAATCTATATCAAAAATCAATTTTACCACCATAAATAGAAGGGTGTGGGTGTGGGGTGTGGGTGTGGGTGTGGGTGTGGGTGTGGGTGTGGGTGTGGGTGTGG
>CAJNOL010003469.1:0-22450 GCA_905250125.1 Rotaria sordida
TTGCAGCACGAAGATGAATCGGGTGAGAGCAGTTTTCTCACTGTACAGCTTTATCAGAATGAGGCTTCCAAGGAGGTGTGACAATGTTTTTCGATACCCAGAATTTTCTAGGAAACATGTCGTCTGGTGCTCAACGTCGAGCATTTTGTTCTGTGCGAGAAAATGCCAGTGAGAGAAGAACGTAAATATATGATGAGGAGTGATGTCATGTACTGACTGATCGAGATAGTTCACACGAAGAACCTCAGATAGTGATGTAATACTTGGTTTTATAAGTTTCATTGAAAATGTATATGACTCAACAGTTTTCGCTTTTTTGGTTTGTTTTTCTTCACATTTATGTTTGATCTTGTTGAGAGCTTTAGTTATTCGTAGAATTTGAAAAAAAAAGCGATAAAAATTACGATGATTACTGAGAGTAAAAGTCATACTATGTTAATGTCATATTTTTGATGAAGGCAAGGCTATTTTTTAAAATTAAGGATCCTTCTTTAAAATAAAACTTAACAATAACGTTTTTGAGATTTATTCGAAGAGAATAAATGAATTTAATGAAATTTGGTTGTGACTCATAAAAAACAGATATCTCTTAGTGAAAAAAAATCGAATTCAAGTCTTAGTTTTCATCTCTATGAACAGTACTGCTAAATTTCATTACTAACCAGGAAACATTCTCAAGTATGATTCACTAACCGAACTGGCATTTTACCTAAAGTAAGCTCTAACGGCACTGGTTAATTTTTCAAAAATCTCTGACAACATATTTATGGAAAAAAATCGAAGTACGAGATTTCAACGTGAAGTTTTTGTCCACAACTAAATTTTGTTTTACCTTGAAGACAAGGGTGAGTGATGTGGGTGTGGGTGTCTGCGGGGATGCTAGGGACGGAAAGACATCTACACCCACATCCACACCCATACCTAGAGAAATTCTTTGTTAAGTATATTATTTGTTTTTCCTAACAGTGAAAAAGTAAAATTTTGTGTTGAGGTCAATAGTGATACTTGAGAAAGGGTCTCTCTAGGCATGTCTTTATGGATATAAACTTTGAATATGCCTCTATCAGTGGCAAAAATTTCAGCTCCTTTGATCGACATCTAGGCGGGGATGTTTAAATTTCTTATCCCCCCATTATTTATGGGACACCCTGTATATTTACAAACATATATACACGTTCTCTTGCCTTGTCTTCCTCTTCTTGTCCTTCTATTCTCTCATCTGTTCTGTTGACTGGTTGTTTGTGATCTTGTTCGTGTGATTGAATAAATGGACTTACACATATATATCCACGTATATTACACGAATTACTTTACTAAACACCTTTTTTTATTATGTTGATCATTTTATTTTCGAAAATAAATATTACTAAAAGATTTAAAATCAGTTGAAAAAATATAGTACGTTGTTATTAATAAAGGTAGCAGATTAAAAGCTGAACAATTGTTTCATCTCGCTCTCTGTAAACAATTTTCTCATATTATCTGGTGCAATAACCTGCTCTTCAGCTCTTTCATGTTCATTAACCAACTTTGCTACTTTATCCACGAGTACAGTAGCATCGATAATAATATTTCTGATGTCTTCGGCTGGATCTTTGAGCTGGTTTAGACGACGAGAAAAATTGTCGAACTCGATCAGAAGTTGAGTAAGCTGTGCATGATGAGCTTCTAAATGTGAAATATTTGTTTTACGGGCAATTTTAGGAAATAACCGTTGATCTTCTATCGTGTGATGATTGTGAAGATAGTAACAAAATGAATGAATGTCAGAAGCCAAATGGTGTAGATCTGCGATATTTTTGAGCTCTTTGCATTGTTGCTGCATTGATGAAAGTTGCTGATGATGACCACTATGAAAGTACCGCATAGTTTCATAGAGCGTTGAAAATATGTTTTTGGAGCTCATTGAGAAATAAAAGATTCTACAAAGAAACAAGTCAAAAGTTAAAAATCGTAACTAATTTTTTTATCCCTTTTCTTTATACACTAGTGATCAATCAAGAGTTGTCTAATAGTATGTCCACATGGTTTTCATCCTCTCTGTTATTCTTCGTATTTTTGCTTTTTTTAATTCAATTTTCCTTGATCTCACTTCATTTTATACAACGGTGTGTTTGATTTCAATCTGAGTTTTTGAAGAGAAATAGCATACACACTTTCAAACTCAAACGAATCTTCTAGCTCTTCAAAATTATATTACATGGCTTATACAATATATATGACGACATATTTATAAAGACTTACGAGATGTGTATTTCATACAAATAGGACACTATAGCTGGTGATATAATTCAAATAAATATGTTGCATTCAGTAGATCTACGGAACCAATCCAGACTTCTTGGTTTATGAACGCTGCAGAATGTCACATAAGTGAAAAAGAAGAATGATAACTGCGTTAGCATCTTTACCTGTAGCTTGTTAATACGAGAACATTTAGAATTAAAATCGTCGTTTTTGGTCTATAAAGGATTCAGAAAATAGCGATACAGATGAGGTTATATGCATGTCAATCTCAGTTGCTCTTTCTGTGCGTATGCTCTATATATATGTGTGCATTTCTCTTCATTCCTTCTCTGCCAAAATGTGCCATGTCATCATTACACATGCTCTAAATCGTGCTTGCAGAACGCAAAATAAGCGAATACTCTCAAAAGAAAACGACAGAAAGAAAAAAATAGACTATGCGCTGCAAAAAAAAGGGAGAAAAAGAGAGACATCAGCACACTTTCTTCATACGTCATGATGTTTGTGTAACAACTTTTTCATCGATTACTAGGAAATTCTGGATTTTTTGATTAAAATGAAGATTACAATCGATTTTTTTATTAGAATCGTAAAGAATCCATTATTAATGAATAGAATCGGTTTTATATTGTTTCTTTTAATATAATAGAATCGATTTCTTGGGGTGATCAGTTTTCATCAAAAGACTGTGATTTTGCTCTCCTTTTTAATTAATTACAACTGATTATAATTTACAATAATTGATTAAACCTTTAATCAATAAAGATTGTCAGAATAGAAATCGTTTGAAATCAAGGATCGTTGATTATAGTCTAATCGCAATCGAGTAGATTAGCTACTCTCTTGTAAAGACTTCAGTCATAGCATTGAGAAATATTCACATTTTTGTAGAGACGATAATGGCGGATCTCAATCGGAATTTCGTTGAGACTGATACAAAGAGAAATCTATCAACGAAATCTTAATGATTTGGGTGTGAATTGATTTCTACTCCTTACCCTTGCCCAACACCCATACAACACAACACATCAGGGAAAAATATCTAACAAAACGAAAGAAAAGGAGCAAATATATATCGATAATACTTATAACATTTGTCTCATGGCATGTCTTATCTACAGGCTATAACAGTAAGTATGAGTAAATGTAATTCGGTTAGTTATTAAAGAGAAACACGTCTTTTTCTTTTATTTGTTCCATTGATAGTTAAAACCATATTATTTAAATAAAGACTAAATTACGATCGATGTAATCTAACGCTGCAGTTGAAAGCTTTTATCGCCCTCACCCTCACAAGACTCATATCAAATCATATCTTCTGATACCTAAGCTCGATGACAAATTCGATCGATCCGAGCTTCTATACAGAAATATCTGACTAGTTAGATTTCGAGCTAGCAAAATCTGAGAGCTGGATAGTGAAATTATCTGATTGGCTGAATTTCTGGCTTGAAAAAACCCGATTGGTTGGTGAAAAATGGACATTGACCTTCGTATTTATTTCTTTTATAGTCTTAGTTATAAGTCAGCGTCTGCAGTTGTTTTCTATTGAATAAATCGCATTCGTATGCTCACTGGCTTGAATAGACAAAAAAAAAATCATACATTTTCCGATTATGAGAACTTTTCTCTGAGAAAAGCGAACTATCAAACAAGTTTATTACACATAAACCATTTATATATATAAGTAAAAACAGGCCAAAATCAATTTCATATCATTAGTCCTGATTAATTACCGCACCTGGATGTCGTGCGTGTTGTTTCCATCGCATATGAATTTCTATAATACCATAGAAAACCATGCTTACTGTTAAAAAGCTAAAAAGAATGATAAGTGTAAGTTCAATAGTTATATAACTAGCATACTAAATAAAAAATTAAAAAAAAACAATTTTTTAAATACAAAACAGTATAAAACATATTTACACCGTACGTAACAAGAGAACCAATTGCTTTCCAAAGACGATATTTTGCTATAGCACTTGAATCAGTTTTTGAATAAAGGACAGTATAAGCAGCTAAAAGAAATGAATAATTAATGAAAAGATCAATAATGATATAAAAAGAATTCTACCAACGACTTGTGATTGCCAAACAGCATCAGCAACACCCCAAACACCAGCAATGATAAACAGAACATATGTTTGATTTTCAAGTGGTCTCCAAAAGTACATGACAATAATCGACGCATAGTTAAGTATGGCAGCGATTATAAAACATCCGATTCTACCAATGTATTTAACAAGATCACCAAAGATATAACTACACAATGCATTACATATACCAAAACAAATCGTTACGAGACCAATATAGCTATTCAGAAACATAAAATAGATTGAGATTTGAGAAACTATCAGATATATATTTATTTCATTGAGAGATTTATGATTTTTCCTGTAGTACAATATCTGTTCCTCAAAAAATATTCTTAGATAGGCAAAACTTTTACCGAATACCAACAAGACAAGTAACAAATGCCTAAAATAATAACTTTAAAATCTAATCTTGTTTAAAGCAATTTCCATACTCGAGTAAACTGTGCTGTTAGAAAAGAATTTTCCATTGTAGTCCACATTGTTAATGGAATAAGAAGTAATTGATCAATATTTTTCCATCGAAATAAAGATTGAACAACTTCAAGACCCTTTTTTAATGATTGTGCAATAGGTTCTATAAAATAAAAATCTTTTTTTTTTCATTGACATTTATTTAATATCATTATTTACGTGGTTTAGTCGGTCGGATTTGATCAAGAAATAACAAGAGAATCATTGAAAAAATACCCATTCCAACAAATATTCCACACAAAATATAACGCTTTAATTCATAAAAATTATTAATAAAATAAATATTAAACAAAATCAAATAATTTACCGTTAAATCATTAACATGCGGAGCTTTATCAGTTTCATTCTTTGATAATGGATCAAAATAAATACCACAATTATATTTCTCTGGATTGTTTGATTGATTAAGTATAAAATAAGATATTAAATTTCCCCAAATATTACTTGTACCATAAAAAGCAAAGAAAATTCCAAAAAATAAACTAATAATATTTTCAACTTTTTTTTGTTTATTATGTGCATGATAACGTGCTATACAACTTATATAAGTTGCTTGGCATGTCCACAATGGTGCAGAAGCAAGACCAAGACAAGCTGCACCTAAAACAAAATAAATTTATCGATTTAATAATTCATCAAAAAAAAAATATATATTAACTGATATACATGAATATTGGTATAGGTCGAATATTAGCACTAAGATATAAAATATAAGCAATTTCACCGATAACAATAGTCCATTTAAGTCCAAAAATATCACTTGAAATACCCGTAAGAAAAGTTGCACCAAACTATACATAATAATAGTAAGATTTTTCTTTATTAGCAAAGATTATTAGAATGTACTTACTAATATAAGAATATTGATAACAATGAGAGAATTAACACCAACATTACCTTTTGCATTTAAACTTGATTGAAGTGCTAATATGCCATTAAGGGCTGTGTACATTATCAGAAAGCCTAATGAGATAATTATTAAATTTTTATAGACTTTTCGAATTGAAAAAGGTGGGATGTCATCATCATTCTCATTGGTTTCATCGATGACTATTGGTACAATAGAAGATATAGAAGTATGAAAATCAATGGCAAGATTATCAACAATCGAAATGATTCTTGATTGATTTTCACTTGATGAACTTGTAAATGGTAAATTTTTTGGTATAATTTCAGCTGCATTTTCTATATCAGTCATTGTGTTGTTTTCAATGTGGAAGTATAATGACTAAAGGATTGATAAGAAAGACCAAAATTAATGTAAGAGATAATAGCGCAAAGAACAAAATCAGAGACCTTAGTGTTGACAAAAGTGACTCGTATTATCTGTACTCACATCACGTTGTTTTGTAAGAATGATCTGTGATACCTATGTCGTTATTTAAATGTTATGTTTTGCACTTTTCTTTTGATTTGAAGAGAGATTAAAAAAAAATAGTAAAAACATTTTTCCAATAAATATCCATTAACTTCTTTATTTTGAAATAATTCTATTTAAATAAAAACTTTTTTAAAAGTTTCTTGTTTTAATAATTACTCCATCTCTTGGTGAATCTTGTAAACGTTATTTTGTATTCGATGAGGATGTAGTCTTTTGAGTTGACTTATGAGCTGAGAGTGTAACATTAGTTATTGATCGTGTTATAGGTTGATAATGATTGTATAAGATCGAAAATTCTCTTATTATAGAATAAAAGATTCTTATTAAAATATTACTACATTTACTTTTATTTATTATAGATATTGAATTAAATCTCATGCATTATATCTTTCATACACAACTCATTGCTTTATCTATTTGATAGTATGGGACCGAGAAAGAGTTGACAATCAATTTCTAATGCCTCGAAAACTGTTACAGCTATTCTTAAACTGATTATCCACTTTGAGAATTCCGACTTTTCAATTTTTGAGAACTCTTATACATGTAAGCTAATCAAAAGAGCGTCCATGAGACCATCAAGAAATCGAAGCACTCGTAAAAATTTAAATTTTTGATCTGATGTCCTCTTCTTGTTCAGCATCATCTAAAAATCTCTAAATCCAAATTTTTAGCGCATTTGATCGAGTCAGTGAAAAGTTAGTTTGATTTTACTTTCTTGCATTCGCAAGGATATACGGATAATTTGATCAAAAAGCATTCCTATAAAGATGAGCGTTTTTAGATGACACGAGGGTGTGGGTGAGTGTAATTGTGGGTCGGTATGGGTACGGTTCGAGAGATGATTCAGAGCTTAAAGACCCACACTCCCACACCACACCCACACCCAAAAAGAATTTGCATAAGAAAAAGTGAAATAAAATGTCCCGATTTAGTCAGGACAATAACAGAAGAAAATGGTAATAAAAAAAAGGAAATAAAAGCACAACAATATTGTATTGCTAGAAATTCACAAACTTTGCGATTTTGTTATTCAACTTTGGCCAAAATAATGTTTATCACAGTCAAATATTTTTTTTTCAAAAAACCTGATAAATATCGTTATGTTTCTGATGTAGTATAGCTACATTAGTTTTCTTTTGTGAAGTCTTAAAATTCCCTCCTTCTTTCATGCAACAAATCTATAAAACTAACAGTTGATCATTTCTTTGCTTACATACGTCGGTTGTCTTCTTAGGCAAAGAATGCACCAATCGTTATTAAATTATATCTATTAACTCGATTAATATAATTGTCGTTCAAAATAGCAAAATATTCTAAAGATATAAATAGAAACTGTACAAAGTGACTTTCAATCCATACAGTTCATTTTTTGCTTAAGTGCACTAATGTGAATTTTTTTATACAATACGTTATTTAAGAAAAAAAATAGGGTATTTTGTTGAGGTTTTCTCAGTAAGTTTACTGAGCTGAGTACCCACACAAGTACTTGCTCAGTAAATTTACTGATGTGGGTACCCGACAAAGTACCTACCTCAGTATAATTACTGAAATTTTTCAAAGTACCCACATCAGGTACTCTGTTGAGACTTTCTCTAGAGTATTTTGAATGAGTAAGACGCTGACAAAAAATTACAAATTTCATGATCAATAAAATATTATTGAGATTCGATAAATACTTGGAGCAGGTAGATGCACATGAAATAATCACAAAAGCAGAGGATCGTCACGCATACAAATTTCATAAGCAGAGGAAGCGCAATGCACCATCCTAAGTAGGTCCTTAAATCGAAGATTGAGCAAATAAATGTGTTTATTAATCTTTGCGAGAGCACCCAGTACGGTCAACTAATTCACTAGGACATTGAATTTTGGAGTAGGTCATTGTAGGATTGTCAGCTCCTCGAAACCAATCGAATCTGAATAGACATCCATGTCGAATTGATTCAGGTAGAGAATAGCATTGGTCACGAGAAGAAATACCACCATAGCGTTGGCCCCAACCATCACTTGGTGCATTCCATTGACGTGAACATCCATTAAAATATCCAACACCTCCTCCAGGAATCTGTAAATCAAATTGATGTGTACCTACATCATGTCCACTATTAGTAACTTGAACAATCATTGTCTTTCCTTGAACTGGACCACTAGTAAAATGTAATATATAACAAGTACAACAGGTATCTTGTAAACTTTGTCCTGGAATAGTAGCAGCAGCAAATCCATAAGCGAATTGATCATTAACAGCCCAAGGTATATGATTGTTACAGGTAAAAGCATCACCTCCATCACAGCTACTACGAACATGGCCATTATTGTGTACAGAATAGCCATCTCTATGACAACTTTTCACATAAGTATTTTTGCCAGCTACATTGTCAGGCCACGCACAACTAGGTTTACAACAATCCCAGTAGCGAGTAGTTTTTCCTGCAGTTTGAGGCCATGTAGCAGACACATGATTGACAATTAAAAGTCCAAACAAAGTCAATGAGAAAATAATATTAACCATTGTATCACTTCGACTGTAGGTTTCCTTGTTCGCTTTGTAAAACTTCTGAAAAGAAAGAATATTAAATGTTGACGATTTGTGATCCTTTGCAACAAATGACCAGTGATATTAAATGGACCTATTGATCAGAAATGATCAGTAACTTCCATTCACTATGAAATAGGTGCTATATTCTATACTAAGACGAAGAATTAACATTTTTGAAGTTTTCAATCGTATATCTTAAAGTGTATGTTTAAAAGTGTGACAATCTATTTAATAATTTGAACAATTCAATTTCAAATAACTGAAACAACTTTGCTTTTTCGATTGTAATATACGAGTAAATACTTGAAATCGTTTCGAAGAAAATGTGAAACTACCTAGCTTTTAATCATTCACCAATGATGATCCGAAAATTCAAGACACTACTCTGCATAAGACTTATGAGATTATTTCAAATTTCAGCAATAATCTGGCATATCAAGTCAGAAAATCCTTCGTACAGTTTTGCTAATAATTACAAAAGCACAATCTAACAACTTATTTTCCTCGTTCTGAAAAAGAACATGTGTAGCGAATGCGTATTTCATAGCTCTCATCTAATGAGAAGTTGCTTCAAAGTATGATAATCAGCTGTTATCACCTATGAGTTTTGCACATTCTTCTATATGTTATGTTTCTGTTCTTGTCGCTACATCATATGTAATTATTTTCTTATTCTGTTTTCATTTCTATTTGAACGATATATTTTGTTTTATTCTCTCTTAGATATTTTTCTTTTTCGTCATAGGATATTATCAGATCCATCGTATTGTTCATAGAGCAATATTCTGTGCCCGATTTCTATTCATTATAAAAAGAATATGTATCGACCAGTGCACGACATAATCGCCGTTACTCATAAGAGTCTCGAACAATGACGTTTATTGAAATAATCAGATATTTTATTTCTGTTTTGACTGCATTAGTTTTTCCACATGACAAATAATTTCACATCTTTAATTCATTGCTATAATTTATTCAATTTTTCTATATCAAAATGGCTATATATATATATAAATGTTACAGAGAAAGTCACAGTTCAGTAAAAACTAAAAATTTTTCTTAAGACGAATTAAAAATAGAAGTGACCATTAAATGAAATTTTTAATTATCTTATTGAAATATAAAATTTTTTCTGAATTCTAATATCTTCTGTAATCCATATCCTGTTCGAACATTTGATTTATGTTATTCTCGTTCTGTTGGATTTGGGAACAGTAAAGAAAATAACTCTTTTAATTTAATGTCGACAAATTTCAACGTATAAACCGTATCTAATTTATTTTATTAAATGCCTCGTTCCATTCCAATGATGATTTATTTTTAATTTAATTCTATCTCAAATTATCCGAAATGTGATACTGGCAGATGGTGATATCTAATAATAACAGTTTTCTTTAACAGAAAACATGAAATCGAAATAAGAATTCTGAAAGTATTACGAAACGAGCATGAGAAAAAGTTGTTCCCAAAGGATACTACCTACGACACAAAAAAATAATAAAAGAGCATATTTTGTTAGAAAGACAGTTAAACGGTAACTTTATTGTTAACTATTTCATTGAATAATATCGAATTAATGTATAGAACATGGGTTTCTACTTAGTTAATGAATTCATCGTTTTTATTTATTTTTTGCTTTTATCTATGTTTCGTCACAATAAATATTGTTCAAGAAGAAAGATCAGGATTCGCGATAAACTAAAAAGAATGATCATGACTTTGACCATGATATAATTCATACAATCGTTACCAAAAATATGATCACGTAGGGTATTAGTACCGAGTACCTTATGTCTTCGCTATTTTTCAATGATAGCAATAGCATTTTAGAATGAAATAACTTCATAAAGTATTCGGATGATAATGATGATATTGCAAGAAAGAAAACAATTTACTATCGACTGTACCTGCTTTGTATGAAGGTGTGTGTGTTTTGTTTTGAAGAAGACGAAACAAAAGTTGAAGTAGTCGAATACAACAGTATATAAATTGATGAATGTTCTGATCCAGTATTTATATAGGAAAAGTTGAATTGTTATCTTATTTTATCATCGCAATAAAAAAATGTGGTCAGTAATGGTGAGATTTTCCTCATAATAATGTGGTATGATGACACAAAACAAACAACAAGGAAAAGGGAAAGGTTTAGAGAAAGATTATGTGTTGCAGCTTATTAGAAGATAGTGGGAATTTTTTCCGTTCTGATGACTCATTGTTTCATTCGCTGATGAAACCCGAGTAATTTCCCATCCAGCTAATGCTTATTCTTCTTTCTCTTTCCTTCACATAACGTCATATTGATAGTAAAGAAATATTTTTTTCTAATCATCTCTATCTCATTTTTTAATTTGTCACAAATCTCGGTGATATGAAAAATTTACTGTATAAATACAGAAGTAAATTCTAATGACTCCATTCATCGATGCATCACCATTGGCGAATCATTTTAAGAAAAAGTTTTGCAATATACCATTGTACCTATGATTATGAACATATTATACAATCGAAGCTTATGATAATTGAATATATAATAACGATTATCAATGAATGGGTAGTAATATTCATTTTTCTTAAAATAAAACAATTGGTATTTATGTGAGTAAATTTCTGTTATATATTTGATTTAAAGGAATAATAAAGCAAGAATTGTGCTTCTTCTTGAACCTCTTTGTTTTTCAGATTTTATGATTAAATTCTTGTTAAGTTGTTTAATCATTTGATAGTGAAAGACAATCAAATGAATATGGGCAACTTAGAAGTAATAGATTTTGATTTGTATCGAAAGATAAAGATGTTTTTAAAAAGCCTTGCAGATTTTTGATCTTATTTATCAGTTAAATGTGTTGTTTATATAGCTTATCAAATATCTTCGATTTGGTTTTAAAATTCATTCGTTATTGTGTAGATATTAAAAATGAAAAATTGAGATTTTCCAATCATTATATTCAATTTGATTTTATATTTGTACAAATTACACAACGAGAAGCAGGAAGTTGTAAAGTTGAAATAATGATGATATTTTTCGGATGACAACCACACGATGTTTACTGGCGGACTCAGCTGAAGCGATACTTTGTACGATAGATGTTTCACTAATTGCAAGCTATGGAACTAAAACATGTGAAAATACATGAGACAAAAGAAGTCTGTGAGTAAATACTTTGAAATCCAAGTTAAGACTTAACTTTGCTTTTTATTCTTTTTTATTTTTTTTATAGTCAAAGCAACAACTATTTCTATTCGGAAAGTTTAAGAAAATCAGTATATATTACTCTATAAATTATCTATAGGCTAAATGAAACTGCTCATGAACCTTGTAATTGGTAAAATAACGGTAAACAGAAGTGCGTTAGAAACGAAGGATATATAACATGTGTTAACAGTAAGTCAAATAGTGTGAGAGAGATTTATCGATTGTTTATTATTAACAATATGGATAAATGGAGTATAACATAATGATGTGGAGTAGAAACATGATGTTAAAATAATCCAGGATCCAATAGACATGTTCTATGTGGATGCTAGAATATGAAGGATGATAACAACGAATAACAAATCTTTAAGTCTATAACATATATTTAAAATTTTTTGTGAAACTCGATGTGAAAGAAGTGTTGACGTACTGGTGTAACCTTTTATCAATCTGACACAGACGTGAGAGACGCTAGTCAGAGACTTACAGATCATAACATAAGCTGTTATTATATGAGCACAGATCGTATATCATTAACAACTTACTGTGATATACTAATGGAGTTCCTTATTGTATTTCTTAAGAATTAAGTAAAATAAGAATACATCGTGTTTGACATTTTAAGCCAACAGAGATTGTGGTAACAGCTTTTTAAAATACAATTGAAGTAAATGGAAATGTTCTATATAAGTATTTCGATTTGATATATTCCATTTAGTTGTGAATATAAAAAAGAAGGTTGCGCTTCATAATCAAGAATACAAGACATGATTTTACTTGTTTTCGGTCATCAGAATATCCCCATTGATGTGTTCTGTTGATATTTTGATAGGATGTGCTATCAATGTAGATTTAGTTAAACGATTTTATCGTTTTCTTAGAATTTGTTTTAAAAAATAAGAATATAATTCAACTTCTATTTTGTAGAAACTCGATTGTTAATCAATATTGAAGTAGATAGTGAAAAAAATGAATCTGGTAGAGACATCCGTTTACGATTAAAGTAACTGCATCATCGATTCCATTTTAATCGCACAGGAATTGCATTGAAAGCTTTTTCTTGTTTATAGAACAATTTTTTCAAGACTTTTAGACGTTTGTATCATGAAAGAAATATGCATTCTAAAGTATTTCATAGGATCGAGATCAAAGCTTTGGAAGTCTTGAGTCTGCTCATGTCTAGTAATAAAATCAGATTTTAAAATTTATGTTTGAATTTCTGTTCGATGTCTTAGATCGATTTTTTTAAAAATATTGTACATGTATTGATTGTTACTTACAGGGTTGCCACCTCTTCTGCTTTTAGCAGAAAAATTCTGCTTTTTGAAGATTTTTCTGCTTTTATTCTGTCCTTTCTGCTTTTTTCTGCTTTTTCGCATATCTTGTCTATTATATTTTTAACTAGCACTTTTTATATTATACCACATCAGTTTTTCAGAATGTGAAGAAAATTTCTTATTTTTCGCTGACTGTAAAAAACTGCTAATCTACAACCCTACCAAATAGTTCTGAGACAATCGACAACAGTTTCTAAATACTTTAAGTTTAAGTTGACTGTGAAAGTAAAGAATATGTTTGGGATTATTCTTGAGCAACACGCTATATTTTATTGAACAAACGAATCATTGCTATTTGATGCCACAAAAATAGTATCAAAAATAAAGTATCCAACGACAGAAAGTTCTCGAACAAGTATCTTTTTATTTACCCATTAACTTTTCTTCGATTCCAGACAGTGTCAATGGGAAAAGCTTGAAAGACTGACTATCATAGATGTTTTCATATTGTAAATTATAGTAGGCAGATGTTTTTCTTAACCAGGTTTTCCGCTGTAAAAATGCTAGCGATCTAAAAGAAACTGTTAAAAAACTACTGTGAAATAGGAGAAATTATATCTTTTCTGCTTGTGTTGAAGAGCAAGATAAATATATCAAAACTGTACATTTTTGGACTTTGAGTTACATTAAACAATGTACCACAATCTAGACAAAATAGAAATCTAAAATTTTAAAATATTTTAGCTATTTTTACGTGAAAAAAAGTAGTAGGATAGACTTTTGTTTTTCTCTATCATCCAATGCATTTCTTTGATATTTGAGAGTCCAATAGATGAGTTATTTTGTCGAAATGATTCTGCTCTTCAAAACAAGCAAAATTACGACATGATTTATCCTCTTTCACGGTACTTTTTTAGCATTTTTGTAGCGAAAAACCTCGTTACGAAAAACATCTGACTACTATAATATGTTAAACGAATACATATCTACTGTAGTCAGCTTTTCAACCTCTTTCTACTGATAGTATTTGAAAGTGAAGGAAAGTCAATAGATGAAAAGAACGAGATTTGCTACAGAACTTTTAGCCGTTGAATATTTTATGTTTGATACTTTTCTCTTGGTCTCAAATTGCGAAGATTCATTTGTTCAATAAGATATGAAACTTTGCTTAATAATAGTGCCAAACTTATGCTTATTTTCAGATTCAACTTAAACATAAAATATTGGAGAACTTTTTTTTGAGTGTCCTAAAACTTTTTGCGAGTGCTGTATAAACATATATTGTGCAACGAAGATTTTTTTAAAGTTATTAAATCAGATGTAAAATGCACATTCAAAAGAAAACGAATTCAATAATTCTATTTTCGTGTTTAACTAGGTTTTTTCTTGATTTTGTATAATCAAGACTGGGAGTTGGTGTGAAATTCTTTGTGATTTCATTAAGTCAAAGCTTAAAGGATTGTTTCGCAGCAGAAACACACTTTCTGCTTTTTTTTCTGCTTTTTGACAATAAAACTTCTGCCATTTTCTGCTTTTTGTAGGCTATTTTCTGCTTTTCGAACTTTAAAAGGTGGCAACCCTGGTTACTTACTTGCATCGAAGATTTCAGAATTTTGTCAGCACATTCTTTTCTCGTTAATTTATTATTTTTTAGATTTTCTATTCACATATTTTCGTTTATTATAATATGGTATTTAATCAGATTTACTTGAATGTTCAACTCTTTTCTACAAGAGTTCAAATGTGCAAACATCTTGATGGTTTCGTTCCTCAAATTTATTTTGTACTTAGTCAGTTATGGCTTATACAAACATTTATTTGTATGTTTTATTGTATAAAAGCAAAGAAATTTTTTCCAACTACATTAAATTCAAAACATTTCGCTATTTTACAATTTAATTTTGTTTTATTAATGCATAGTATTCTATATATTGTTGAAATATTCTATACTCGTCTTATTGTATTTAGATTCATTTCATTTATTCATCATATTATTGCAATCATTATATTTATTTTGATTTTGTTTCAACAAAATATGATTTGTGTATTTTCTCTAATACCTTATGTATTTTATTTACTTTATTGGTATTTTCAAAGTCAATATGATTATCTATTATATGTTTATAATGGCTCTCTTATTGCCGTGACACTTATTATAGGATGTTTCAGTTATTCAAAAGATGATATGAGACTCAAAATAGGTTTTATTACTTTATGTTTATTTCAATTTAATATATTTACATATTTTTATGAGAATGAATTGAATTTGTTCGAAAAACTGAAAACTTTTAAACTGATAAAATCATTGATTTTCTCTTTCTTATCAACAACACCATTTTATTTTTATTTACTTAACATTAAAAAAATAAAACTGTTTTTCAAATCATAAAATCAGATTTCTTTTTTTCGATACTACATTATCAGTAGACTGAATGTTGAAACGAATCAAGTTAGAGAAATAGATATAATTTGTCGAGTTTATATTCAAATTGTGAAAAGCAATGATACAAGAGAGTTTCTATTAGAAAAAACACAAAAAATAATATGTGTTTAATTCATTGCAAACTATTTTAAATTAGAAAACGAAGTTTTTCGTTTTCCCATCTTTTAAACAAAAATCCTCCAATATGTTAATTAAATCCAAATGCTTGATTCACTATCGTCAACGATTTTTAAGGCGCATCTTTTTTACTTAAAGAACTTTAAAAAAACTAATATTCAATTATTGATTGAACTAATTAATTTTCACTCGAGATAACATAATGAAATTTTTCATTAGAAATATTACATTGACGCTTAATAGTTTTCGGTTTTTATAAGCGTATGAATTACATTATGTATGTTAAAGGTTATTGAACTTATGTATCACGCTTTTAAAAACATAAGTCTTATAGAAAAAACAGATTTAACGGACTGTGCTTATTTCAAGTTCCATGTGATAATAAAAAAAGAGTGACTGTAACCGAAACTTACGGGAAATTTTAAGATATCTTCGAGAAATATTTTATCGAAATTCTTTATTCAAATCCTTCCAGTCAAGATTTGGACAAGGGTGCGGATTTTAATGAAAGAAGATAGACACTGACAAACACCCACGACCACATTCTACTGATTACAGATCCTATATGAGTCATACTTTTGTTATCAGATTCCGAAGTCATCTATACACTTGAAATATATTTTTGATTCTAAAAATTTTATATTGCAATTAACAGATCAAAAAATTCTAAATTTAATGAAATAGATCTTATTACACGGCAATTTCTGTAAACTTGACTTTTAGACTGAAAACTTTTTGCTCGTACAACTCTCTATAATTTTGCTACAGAGGTGGTTTATCATTGATATTCTTACCAGAGATGGACAAAATCGCACCGCGCCTTCCCGCGCCGCTGCTCGCGCCTAGGCGCTACCCAGATCTCTCTTTCTCTTTGCTCTACCAATCAGTTTCTCAAACTCCACCGAATACCGGGATGCTCTAAGCATGCGCTCATCGAAGCTCAGACTAGTGTAGCGTAGGCGTGAGCAGCGGCGCGGGGAGGCGCGGTGCGATTTTGTCCATCTCTGATTCTTACATCAAAATTGTCACTCGATCTGTTTCATTTTATTTTATTTTCACATGTCATTGTTCAAGATCTATTCTTTATAAATGATCTTGTTATCTTATTTAATCTGTTTTAGATTTCTCTCTAGTAACAAGGTACAATCTCATTTACATGAGTTCTATGTTGTCGGACAGAAAAAATAAAATTTTTGTTTACTTTATGAACGCTAAAAAGAATATGTCTCAAATATACTCTTAAAAATCAGTTCTCTTTATGTTTGAACAATTTGTTTAAATTGAATATTTGAATAAAAATAGTTGTTCGATTTATATTTATGAGAGATCAATGTTTTTATGAACACTATATGATATAGCTAGTCGTTCTTGAACATAGATACATCATCATGCTGATCTCTTTAGCAACAAGTCTCTTTCTAGATGCATTATTAGTAAAACGAGAGAAGCTAGTAATGAGCATATTATAATAATGTTGATTTAGTTGTTCTAAAGTATATTATATGAAAATCTTTTGAATTTATTCTTAGGAAACAAAACAAAAACATATAGATGTCACTAATGAGAAGTACATCTACTATTAATTGGAAGAAAGAAACGAGTTTTTCCCTCTCTGACAATATGCCATATATGTTTTTCTTTTTTTTACGCATTCGTTTTCTGCAATTATCTGTGTGACATATGATTAAATGACAATAATTCTCACAAATTGTACGAAAATACAAAAAACATGAAAAGTCTTCTATCTCTTCTATGTTCATGTGAACGAACCAATTTCAAACAGAGTAAGCTTCTATCTATGCTAATATTGATCAGAAAAAAAATGATTGATACGATTAAGAAGCAATATTTCACTGACAATCTATATAAACAGACATTTTTCTCTTCTCTTCTTTATGTGTACTTATATCAATGAAGTAATCGTCCCAACTATCCTCGATCTTAGTCTTTCACTGAAGAACATTCATTGAAAAAATTACAATCATAATTATGATTTTGTATCAATATTTTTCTCATTAGTAACTTGCAGAAAAATTTGATAAGGAAAGTATTCAAACATTTAGGCTATGTCTATCGCAAGCGACGAAAAATATTTGACAAAAAACAACAGTCTTTTGCCTAAATAATTGTTTTTTTTTGTTCTTTTTAAAGCATCCTGAGATAGTTCATGAGTCATTCATATGACGGTATTCTAAATAAACACTATTGGTAACCTATAGTTCACTATAAAATCATATCTCAATATTTTTTGTCTGCTTAGTATAAAATAACCTAGGCGAGCAAAGGATGGATAAAAAGACTAGTCTCATATATAATCCTGACGGGACGTCCAATATAGTCTTTTTTTCAAATCGGACTACAACATGGCTAGTCTGGAAAAAGTTGTCGTCCATAGTGCCCATCCAGACTATGTAACTGATGGGCATCATTAGCTCTGACAAGCCTAGTCTGTTTCCCTAAAAAGACTCGTCTAGGGCTAGTAAAGAATCACTAATAGGTGGACTAGTCCTGTAGGAAGACTTTTTGAGAAAAAGACTAATCAGGATGGGTAATAGCGACACGACATAGGACAAGTTGTAGTCTTGTGTAGTGGACGAGATCGAACTATTGAGTTATATGATCAACTTCTATATGTTCATAATCATTCTAAGATGCTATTTAATATAGTTTTATTCCAAGTTTTTTATGTTCACATTTAAATAAAATAAAGTCAGAAAAATTTATATTTTTTGATTATTATTATTAAGTGGGAATAATTAGTTATGTTAAAAAGATAAATTTTAAATACAAAAATAAAAAACAATTTATATTGAGAAGAAACTTGATCTTTTCATATCATGATTTAGTTTACCTTGAAATTTAAATCATCGTGTCTTCAACTAACAATTAAATTAACTTTGCTTCATTTAAATTTACTTTTAAATTTAAAAAATTATTAGAATTGATATTTAAAAAAAAACTATGATGCAAAAAGATTTCAATTATTTTTAAGTTCGTTTTTTTTTAATTTAGTACATCTAATAATTTTAAAATATATAAATTAGCACTCTTTGCTGCGACATAACTGTTGTTCTTTGTAGTTACTTCCACTTTTTATTGTTTTGATATACTTTTATTTATTTTCAACATATGAAAATACAAAATATAATAAGATATATCAAGACAGATAGAAATGCACAAACTATACTGTCTATCTTTGACATCACTATTAATTATGACAGATTCTCTGATTGTTGCTCTTGAAAGAGAAAAAACCTAATAATAGTAGTGACAATCAACATAATTTTAATATAAAATAATAATGCATGTTATTAATTTCCACAATCATAATATAACAGATTATGCTTAGTTATCAATTTACGAAGATTTGATTACAAGACAGGCAATAAAATGATTGCTGTTCTATTATCTAGTCCAGGTTCTAAATGCATATGATTATCCATCGATTATTTTTAATAAATGATATAGATGTTGAAAAATGTTTCTACTTGCATTCTACTTCTTTTCTTTCCATTGTTCATCAATTTAAACAAGTTTATAGGATAATTTAGTCTAAAGAAAGTGACTTGATTAGAGTCTTTCAGACTAATCTGGACCAGGATGGATGACACTCTTTAAAAAATGATTAGTCGTAGCGAATGAAGATGACGCGTCGGTATAGTCCTAACTACTATCGAAGACGTTTCAGACTAGTGAAAGTCTTGTGACATCGACTGGTTTCTGATTGTTCACTGAATGGACGGGAGTCAATTTTGTATTTTAGACTGTATAAACGGACGTCAGTTCATTTCTGTGTCCTAGTCTCCGATCAGGATGCCTATCAAGTTTCGAATACTGTCGGGTTGAATGTTCGAATCCGCCTTCCACCTGCTTCTTTTAGTCCTCCGACTAGTCCAGATGTGTTTGAAAAACATTTCTCCTAAAGATGACTAGTCATGACAGGTGTGCAAGACGTTTCTGACTAGACTTGACGGGTGTTGTGAACATTTTATACTGATCATGTTGGGCGTCTTTCTTTATTTTTTGCTCACTTGGGAAGAAAGTACATAAATAACTATTTTAGCTGATAAATTAAATAAAAATTCGAATAATGAAGAAGATAAATTGGAAACCAGGGATTTTATTGAAAATGAAATACAAGATTTTCCTCCAAAAATAACTTGGAAACATCTTTGGACATTTGATGAAACACAAAATGCATTATTAAAATCACCATTTATTAATATGCCTACTGAAATGATACTTAAAATATTTGAATTACTCTCAGTTCATGATCTAGAAAATGTTTCATTAGTTTGTCGATATTTTAAAATGATTGTTGATCATGATATTATATGGAAAACAAAATGTAATAGTAAGTCATATTGATCTTCTTTATTTTTGAATTCATTTTAAAAATAAAATAGTATCAAAAAAATTAAATTCCAAATCATATAAACAAATTTATATTGATTGGACTTTTAAAAAGTATCTTCGAAATCAAGAATTAGGAATACTTGAAAAACAATATCGAAAAATGAATATAGGTTGTGGATTGAAATATTCATTTTCTCGATATCCTGTTCAATCAAAAAATAATGAATCATTTTTACCTATTCTTGGATTTAATCAACATCCAAATTCATCATCAAATATGTAAGTTAATATTTGATTCATTCAAATTTTAATTATCTTCTACTTAGGACTATTCAATTATCAGTTAATATAAATAAAACTGCTCATGTATTAATATTATTATTAGAAAAAGCTTCGAAATTTCATAATAAATGGTGTAAATCAGTAATATTACAACAAATGATTAGACGATATTATCGTTTTATGCAATTAAAAGTTTTATATCCAACAAAATTTCTTATTCCAACAATTGATATTGAAATCGTTTGGCAAACACATCTTATAAGACCTTTAATATATCAAAATGATTGTCTTCGATTATTTCATCAAATTATTGATCATACATTATTATTAAATTATACTCAACTATCTTTTAAAGAACAAGCTTTTTTCGATACTTGTCATTTATATGAAAAACATTTTCATGAACAATATTGTACATTACCATTAAATAAAATATCTTCATCTAATTATATTGATGAATTTCAATATTTAATTCCAATTTATTCTTATTGGGATGAAACACATTTTAAATTTTCATTATATCCTATTAATGATTATGAAAATCCATTTTCATTTACAGAAGCTGATCTTATTCTTGATGCAAATTGGATAAATTCATGTAAAATTTCTATGAATCATATCTATTTCAAAATATACATGGATTTGTGGAATATCGATCCATTAAAACCAATTAATTTAAATTCATCAACAATGAAACGATTAAAAAAATCTTATGAAAGATTTTTATATATAGCAGCAAAATATCCACCAACTAAACAATATGATTTTATTCATCCAACATATGCAGTAATTATTTATAATAATGATTAATTATATTATAATAAAATTTTTATATTTAGGTTGATATTATATGGCATTGTCATATGCAAGAACCTTTAAAATATGCTAATGATTGTAATCATCTTGTTGGTTATCTTATTGATCATTATCCATGGCCATCAATCGATAAATATCAAATAAAACAATCTTGTCAAAATCTTAATCGACATTGGAAAGAAGAATTTCAAACTGATATATCAGTAGATCATATTGAATTGGATTAAAATAATCAATTCAAAAAATTGGTTCAATTAATGTTGAAAATAAAACTGGCTTTATTTTCTAATAAAGGCCTCCCCCTTCTGTCAAAAACCGATCTCAGCCCAGGAACATTCATAATGCCTGAAATTTTTCAGGAATGGGTGTCCGTTTATATAAGTGTTTGTAGATATTCTCTTTCTCGTAGAGAAGAGTCTAACAAGAATAAATTGTTTGCTTGCTTTCTTGCTTACTTGCTTGATTGTATGTCCGCACTTCATTGATTGGCCCAAGAATAAGGTGAAAATAAAAGGGATTATTTTCCATAAAACTTGACCAAAAGATAATTGAGAGTGGGGAATTCAAATCTGTGATTCGTTTTAATTAATTATTAATCAGTTATTAATTAATTATTAACCTATCATTAATTATTAATGTTTTCTATCAAACTTGACCAAAGGTAATCGAGGATGGGGAATCCAAATCCGAAGTCAGTTTTAATTAATTAATACTTAACTGATTATTAACTTTTTTCAACAAAATTGGTCAAAGGTAATCGAGGATGGACAATCCGAATCGGAGGTCGGTTTTAATTATTAACGTATTATTACTTAATTATTAATTATTTATATTTTTGACAAAACTTGGCCGAAGATGGTCGAGAGTAGAGAACCCACATCTGAGGTCTGTTTTAATTATTAATCATTAATATTTTTTACAACATTCGAAAAGGAGAAATTGAGGGTCAGGAATCTGAATCCGAAGTCTGTTTTGATTTTTTTTCTAAGTACTACTATTATTAGTGTTTTTTTGGAAAATTTGACCAAAGATTTTTCAAATAAAAAACGAAAATCGATGATAAATTTGTGTTAATAAGCTAGCAATGCTAAGGAGTAGTAAAACATACTAATGTCATCATAGTTTAGGGAAAAACTTCACTAGACGAAATTCAAAAACAAGAATTTCAATCTGGAACTATTGTCCGTTTCAAAATAGAATGAACTGAATGTAAATTGAATAACTTTTCA
>CAJNOL010003470.1:3121-22444 GCA_905250125.1 Rotaria sordida
AATGAGGTGATCAATGCTCTGCTCAATGCAATGCATGATGAAGATTTCGCTGTCCGAGAGGAGGCGTGTATAGCACTCGGAACAATGGGTGAAAAAGCAGTGACGAATGAGGTGATCAATGCTCTGCTGGATGCATCTTCTGATACGACAAATGTTAGCAATAACTTAATTGCTCTGGCTCTTGTACAGGCCATTTGTTCTAATGAAGGAATAAAACATTTGGCCTCGAAGATAATTTCGAAATTGTACGCCCTTTTCCGACAGTTTGAGGATATCAGTTTGGAAAGGATGGCTTCGGAGCATTTGATTAATATCTATATGGATTCAGGAAATGATGCTTGGCTAGTTTTGGTTACGTATGCGGCACTGATACAATGTGTAGCTGTCACCGCTATTCCTAATAAAATCAGGATTTACAATTTTAACGGGTTATTGGAGTTAGACATATCACACTCTCAATTGATGGATAATGTGGTAAAAGCTTTTACGCGTCAGAAGAGAGAACTAGAAGACGTGTCTATGGCGTTGTTTGAAGCTGATAACAAGGTGATAGAGTGAATTTCAGTCGATGCGGTTTTGTGATATTGAATTCCAGTTACTTAGACTAAATAATTACTGCATGGTATTGCCGATCACGAATTATTGTAGTTTCATGTGGTTGCTCTCGCTTTTAGTGCTTTTTATTGTTTGAATTCTCTAACCAAGAAAGAAGCATTTGATGAAGTTTTTGATTTCGTATCCATGAAGCGGACGCTGGATTATTGTGTGTGGGTGTGATTGTGAGGTGTGGGTGTATATAGAATAGTGATCGTCCCACGACAGACGGGATTTGTTGCTGTTTTGCTCGGAAACATCATTAGGTAGATCATCTCTAATATTTTGGTATTATATGATTTTTCGAGTAGTTTCAATTAATTAGAGAAGATGAATATAACATGGAAACTAATCTGATAAAATAAACTTTATTTACTTTTGTACATTAAACCACTAATAGAATTAACAATATATAATCATCATGAATTCCAATAAAAAGGAAAGAATTATATATGTATGTCCATATCTATTTGTGAATGATTCAACATATATTTTATCAAAGACTTTGTATACAAATACATACATGTATGTGTATAGAATAGTGAGAGCGTACGTGTGTGAGTGTGTATTATGTTTAAGAGATACTACGACCATAGTTTCGACATTTCTCAAGGGTTAATCCTCAGATAGTTTGAACACTACATAATTCTATAGATTAAATTGAAAAGAGAAACTCTTTCCACATTTAGTTTAAAAACTGCAAAGCAGAGATTTTGTGAAAGTCACATATATTTTCGAAGAAAATAGTGAGTGTAAGTTGTAAGGTCAAGTTTTCGCGGCTCCTCTTCCCTTTACAGACACTTATCAATGGAAGTCCCCATTACAGACATCTCTCCATTACAGACCTTAACAATCGAGAATAACGGGCGTCAGACTTTCTATAGATTTTTTTTGCAAAATTGATCAAGTTGTGATTTTGAGGATGTGAGTGTGGATGTGGATGTCGTAGAAGAGAAGACTAACGCCCACGGGCGACTGACATTTCGCACCACGTCATTCCGAACCCCCGACATGTGTCCAGGTATTCGGAAATGAGTTTTGTCTCAAAAAATTTTTGACGAGAGTCCGTAATCAATTTTGGACAGGAAATCGTAATGAAAAAGCAGGGAGATCGGAAAGGTGTCACCGGGAATTCGGAACGGAATGCTCACCAGTATGTGTGATGTAATGTCCGGAGATCGGAATGAAAAAGATCGGGTGTTCGGAATGTAACGCGAAGGGTATTTTTTTCATTGAAAAAGACCGGAAGATCGTAATGAAACTGATCGGGTGTTCGTAACCAATTTACCAGGAGATCGTAATAGATTTGTTCTGACGTTCGTAAAGGTGATAAAGTCTCTTCTTTCTTTTTTTATAATGAAGAATATATGAAAAACTGGTAAGTCACTTAACATTTCTTAAAGAAAAGCAAATATGAACGTACAGTTTCAAACACTCTCTCTTTTTCATTACGATCACCACACATTCGCTACACTTATTTGCCTTAAGTTTCATTACGATCTCCCGGTAATTTTCATTCCAAACTCCAGTCAAATTTCATGATTTTATCTCTAAAAAGCGACTGTCGATGTTCGTTACGATCTTCTGGACAAATTTCATTATGAACACCCTGATTTTTCAGTTTTTTATTGATTTTTGTCATTTCGAACTTCCGTACACTTAGTTCCGAACACTCTGTCTTTTTTCTTATATCTGGAAATCGTAACGAACATCTGCTACAAGAGATCGTAATGAAAAGGTGGTGCGAAATGTCCCTTTCCCACGTCCACACCCACACCCACAATCGAACCAACTCAATGGGTCCGCCGGCTTATCATTCGATGGACATGGCAATCTCTATATCGTCGATTATGGAAACCGTCAAGTACAAAAATTCAACATCGAATCCAACAAGTGAAGGACTAGTAAACCAAAAAACCTGTTATACTGTAACTGTCTCAATTATCGTGCAGACAGAAATACCACCAGAATTCTTGGACTTTTTCAAAAAATTATAATAAAATCTACTCTAGTAATAAACAAAATATCTCGCCCAACCCAGTAACATCCCACGTCCTTTGCATGCAAGGATTCCAAAACCTTGAAAGTCTTGAAAAATTTGAAATTTCCAATTCATTAAAAATCAATCAAAGTCATTAAGAAACTTCGTATTTAGATGTTTCTGAAATTGCCAGACACTGTTTAATGACTGAAAAACCACAGGTCCTCTGGAAATCCTTGGAATCCTTGTATTTTTAGGTTTTCCACCCGTCTTGAATGTTAAAAAATGCTAGGAATCCTTGGACTTCTTAACTTTTCAACCACTCTTTCGGCTCCATCTAGTATGGAATCTTTGGACTTCTTAGGTTTCCAACCATTCTAAATCGTTTCGAGTACTACGGAATCCTTAAATTCTTTGGGTTCCATAGCTTTCCAGCTATCCTTCGCTACTCTAAGTGCTAGGGAATTTTTGGAATGCTTGAAATTCTTCAGTTCCATAGCTTTCTGACCATTCAGGAATGTGGGTACTCTTTAAAAAAAAAGTGTCATAGGGAACCATTAAGAGTTTTAGCGAAGATTCTGAACCTTTTAAGTTTTCATTCGTTTAGTACTAAACCATCAAATGGTTCTAGATAATTCAAAGAACCATGCTAAATAAAAATGGTTCCAGAGGTTTAGAAGAGTTCTATCTTGCACCATTTTTTTTATAAAGAACCATGACAAATAAGAAATGGTTCCAAAGATTTAGAAGAGCTCTATCTTGCACCAGTTTTTTAATAAAGGAACCATGACAGATAAAAATGGCTCCAGAGGTTTAGAAGAATTTTATCTTGTGCCATTATTTTTATGCTCAACTTCTTTTACAAAGATGGTTCTAGCGCAAGCCGCCTGAACTGCACTGAAAATAAAAAGTACCAAACGGATCCTCTGGATTTCGCCAGACTTTACTACACCTTTCCAATATCGTCCAAATCCAGGAGGGTGTGGATGTGATTGTCAGTGTGGGTATTTTATTCATACTCACACCCACCCTACTCACATCCATACCTACACCCACACCCACATCATAGAAGATCCACTTCTGGAGAGTTTGTATGTTTGGGCATAATAAAAGAGCCTAGCTCTTCTGTTGCGAGGAAGTATTTACTTGTATTAGATAACTAGTTTGTCAAATGAATTTTTGATTATAATTTGCCGCATCTAATGATTGCCTTTGTGTGTTTTCTTCCTTTGCACATATACTATAGATAGAGTTGGTTCATGATGATCTCTATGTACGATTTCTATTTATGAAATAAAACGCTTCAACATAATAGAAAGTATACAAAAGTTCAAAAAATGAACATGATTTTATACTGTTTACGGGAACGACTGGGCGGTGTGGGTGTGGGTGTGGGTGTGGGTGTGGGTGTGGGTGTGGGTGTGGGTGTGGGTGTGGGTGCGGGTGTGGGTGTGGGTGAGATGAATAACTACACCCACACCCACACACACACCCACACCCTATTATGAACATGCGCAATCTATTTATGGTCCGACGTTTTATTTATATTCAACACACGCGCATTTACACTTAGTGGAAAAAGTCTCTAGTAATGGTGCACTATGCTTTCATAATTGTTTCGGTAATGAAAGTTTTTTTCGTTTTGTTCGCTCTTTGCGATCTGGTGATCGGTTGATTGCTCATCAGATTTGTCGTTCATTCGATGAATCCCGTTGCACAACAAAAAACGAAACCTTATCGATCAATAATATTTTTGCTGATGAGAAATTAATACGTGATGTTTATCTAGACAGACAATATATTTCAAAATATCAATCACAATTTCTTGATACAGTTAAACATGTTATTGATTCAATAGACAATCCTCATCTGTCTTTTTTTTGTCGTGCATCTAGAGGAATTTCTGAATTTCATTCTCTATCATATCGAAGACGTGGTTACACGCAAAGTTTCGTAGTATCATTTTATGATGACCAAAAAAACAAATGTTTCGGACAAGTAATATTTTTTTATAAATTATTTGATGTTTCTTATGCGTTTGTAAATATGTACGATACTGCTGTTAAATATCTTTCTTCAAACAGTTATGTAAACCATTGGTTGTTTTCTCCAATTGTTACTAGATTTCTTGACAAATACTATACAAAATGTAATCTTTTTGATACAAAATTTGTTTCTATTCCTTTTTCTTCAGTTCTCTATAAGTGTATTGTAATACATATGTCTAATCAATTATTATTGTCTGAGATTTTTTACGACTCAGACCAAAATTAATACGATGATGTTAATCTTTTTCTTTCTTCTGAAATATATTATCATAATATTATTTTTTATAATTCCTGTTTGATTATTCTATTTTCGATCTTCATCATCATGTACAATTCTTCATCACCCAACATTAATGATGAAAATGTTGAACAACAATTATCTCAGGAATATTCAGATAAATCATATCATCATATGCAACCGGTGTCTTTCATATGTAATTCACAATCAACAATTGATATTAATCATCGTAAGTCAATTTTTTTTGCACTTTTACTATTCATAAAATATAAACTTAATAATTTATGTCTTTTAAAATCAGTAACTGGAACATTTTTATATTTCCAGCAGATCCATCATTGTCTCATGTACGTGATCCAAGGTTTGATATTCATCAAACTACTAATCGACCATTGTCATCGATACACAATTCAATCACAAGCAATAATAATGATTATGTAGTACATGTTACTTCAACAGGTGAGTATAAGGACATCTTATATTTGAAATAATGTAAATTTATTCGCAGAGTTACCAGTCAAAAAACGTCGAGATGCTGCTTGTACATTAGTTGCTCCATCAACTGCACCACTTCCTCGTAAACGATTTAATCCAGCTGCTCAAAGTACAGCAGCTACAATGATGAGTACATTTCTATTAAAAAATTTATGAAAAGGTTATTGTTATTTATTAAACCTTAGATAATACTAGTGGAGGTGAAAATATACTTAGTTCAAGAGCAGTGAATGCAGCTACAAGATCCATTTCTGAAGCAACACAAAATAGTTATTTATATGATAGATATGTTCTCTGTTCTATAATTAATCTCATTTAAGTTTTAGGATTTAATCAGATGTTGAAACCATTAATAAAGTTATGTGAAGAAACAAATCAATTAGTAAAAGATATGTTGAAACAAATGACAGAACAAGCACATTTAATCAAAGAATTGCCTAATGCTCCACGTGAATTACAAAAAACAACTGAACAATTATCTTACATTGTTCATATGGTAAGTACAGATTATAAGTTGCTATATCTCTTTCTTCTTTCTATCGTTTCAGCAAGCTAAAGTATTACAAACATCACAACAAAATGATGAAGAGGATTTAATATTTGTGAGTAAAAATATTAGGCAAAAGACTATGCTTAATTACCCTTTTTTATGTTCTGCAAAGTAGATGTTGCATATAAGTCTCAGGCATTGCAATATCTTTTACTATGAAATAAATTTTTTGTATTTTTATAATCTCGTTTTTTGTTTTTAGAAATTAAATGGAACTGATTTGAGTCATATTGCACGTGGTCCTTCATTGAATGTAACAGCTAGATCTTTAGTTCGTGCTGCATACGGTGAAAAAGCATCATTCAACGATTTTGCTCCAGGAGAATTTGATCGTCTTTTAGGTAAGATGAATGAAAAATTTAGTGATCATTTTACTATTTCAAATCTATATTTTTAAGTTTTCTTACTCGAATTCATCAATTGAATGTTGCATCTGTCATTGCGGACAGTCAATCAATCAAGAATTCATTACAACAAATAAAGCATGACGCAAAGAAGAGAAAATCCTCGACCAGATCATCTATTACTTTTTCACAACAAGGGACTTCTACAACAGCTCAACCATTATCATCATTGAATAACGACGAAGATGACGATGACGGCGACGAAAATTAACATATAGTATTTTGGTGCTCGTTTTTTTTAATTTTTGTTTAACTTTTGCTCGTCATGTGAAATTGATGTATATTTTTTATTACTTGCTGCTCACATTTTTGTATATTTATTTGAACCTGATAATAAAATATAATCGTAACGAAAGAAAAGAAGCATGTTGATATAAAAACGCCTTATTTGTATCACACGAATCTATCAGGAGGCTCAAGAAGAAGAAGATTCAAGTAAGAACTCAAGAAAAGAAGAGTCACATAAGAATTTCAAGAAAAAAGACTCAGTCAAGAAGTCAAGAAAAAAAAGAATCAGTCAAGAATACAAGAACACAAGAATCTTGTCAGAAGTTCAAGATCTGTTTTCTCAGGCAAGAATCTTGTGTAGAAGGAATGGCAAAAGAATCTTGGCTGATAACCAAGAAAAACAAGAATCTGGAAAGAACGATGGCAAGATCGTCGACTAGTGCTTATACTTAATTCGTTTTTATTGTTTAGTTCATTGTCATCTTTATCATTTATTTATTTAAATATTCCTCTACAAATATTTTATAGACTTCCTATTCGTCATATAGAAATAATTTCTATGGCTAACACGTCTATTAGAATTATCTTCATATGATTGATGGTGGACACAATTTGTAAAACGAATCTTTTCAACATTATTTTCTAACAAATTATATTTTAACGAGTGATCAACAACAATCATTATTCATAAATATTATTGATTTATGTGAACAAACATAATTAACAATAAATTCATTGAATTAAAAAACTATATTTTATAATCGATTATTAGCTATTCAATATATAATTTATTATTAAATAAAAATTCTCAATAAATTGAATGTTTATTATTACTTATATATCGTTTGTCAGAATAAAATTTATTTTCTTATTCATATGAAAAAAGAAATTTTTCACAATTAATTAATAAACATTGGAAATATTGACATAGATCATCAATTATAAAAATCCACCTCTAACAAATTCAACAAATAATTATCCCAGAAAATTACTTAAACAAATGTCTATTTAAAAAAAAAAACAATAAAATCATTATCAACATATCCGTTAAGACAAACACAAGACATCAATAATAATTCTATCATCAATAACAAATTCAATTTTATCAAATGAATTATTTATATTAATATATAAATATTTAACATATATAATTTGTTCATCTAAACCATTTTTATTATTAAATAAATACATAAATAAAGATTATTTTATTTTATTTATTTTAAATACTCAACAAATATGGTTTAAATATCAATTTTATTATTTTTTAATTGATTTTATTTATAATCATATTTATTTATCAAATCGAATCAATATAAATAATGATCAACATAAATAAAAAACATTTTCCACCATTTAAAAAATCAAAAAAAGAATCTATTAATAATAATATAGAAAAAAATGTTTTGTATAATTTGAAAATAAAAAAGATCTGAATAAGATATATTATATCCAAGAGTAGAAGATTTTCTTATAGTTTTAACTCAATCATCATCATATCAACAACAACAACAAAGATCAATTATAAATAATTTAAATAATGATATTATATCATTTTCAACTGATAATCGTCTTTATGGAAATATAAAATTTATATTTTATTTATTTTTAATAAATCAATCATTTAACAATACAAATATTATTAAATAAATATTTAGTTCAATTAAACCAATATAGAATTTATTAACATTTTAAAATGAATCAATATGAAATAAAAACATATTTTTTGAAATACAATAACAATTGATTTATAAAATGATATTTATAAAAAAATGATATTTTATTTTATTGAAGAGAATCATTTAATAACATATTATTTTTTTTTATAAAATCGAACATTTATTATTATTATATTTAATTATATGATTATCTAATTATTCAATAATAATAAATCACCAATGAATATCGATTTAAAACGATTATTTATCATCTCAATTGATAGATTAGATAAATTATTTTTATCTTTATTAGAATCATCATTGGTTATAATACCTTTATCGAATCATTTATTTTCTTTATTATATTATACAACTACAAATCTTGATTCTGATAACCGAATGAAAAAATGTATCCGTATAAATCAATTAGAAAACTTGTCAACGATATAACAATAGAACTATACGAGATAAATCACATCAATAAAGATATGTCCTATGATTTAAGTTAATTTTTTTTTTGTTTTTGTTAAGTAATAAAAATGATGAATATCGTTGAACAATTTAAATAAATGATCGATTCTAGTTCAAACAATTTAAAATATAAGGGAATATGTCTTTGTCCATATATTGGATTTTCAAAAAGTAGCTACGTTTCATAGTAAAGACACAATAAGAAAATTTTTCCTAAATATATTATCTCGATAAAGATAGATTTGTTTTTACTAAAACTTTAAGAGTATTCTAACATAATCTAGTTCTATTATCGATAAATTCTTATATATAGGTATTTTATGTATTGAACTTCCAGATTCTTTGGTAAAAATAGGAGCTCAAAATTCATGAATAACTTCGAGCAGCTCCATTGTTCGAAGATGAAGGAGAGAATATTTTCGATTTGAGACAATGTCTATCATGTAGACCCTAATGAACTCTCAATATCCAAGAAAAGTTGCGTGCTCTTAGCTTAATTTTGATGAACTATTCCATTTTTATGGCATTTACTCATCACAATAGTGTCATATTCCTTTGGATTAATTGGAACAATTGACTTTCAAATTCTCGCCTTGAATATTTGCAGAGAAATAATCCTCAATGAGACTAGTCTATTATGAAAATTTTCTATTTCCAAGTTCCGTCCATTCGTAGATACTAGTTTGAGAAGAAATCTTACTTTTTACGACAATCATTACATAATAATTGTTTTATTTTCATATTTTTGTATGGGAACAACCAAAAAATTAAACACCTTCAGAATAGACTAATCTCACGAGGAATTAAAGTTGTGCGAAGTGATACTGAGAAAGATCCTAGACATGAGATATCTAAATAGAAATACGCTAAATGCACGAACTCTTTTTAGGGCAGTGAAAGCTGATTAGGACTTAGATTATGCATATAGTCTTGACTCGATCGTCAAAATAATATTTGTCAAGTTTTTCTCGTAAGTAATACATGAAATGGTTCTACTCTCTCATATTTCCTATCTGTTTTATTTCAATTTCAGTTAGACATCTATCTCGAACGGCGAAAAAATCAGATTGTTGAGTCTGATATTCTAGCGAGCTTTCGTCAAATCTATTAACTCCTGTTAGATCCTAATGATTTACTGTAAATTTGAATATTTATTTACCTATTATCATTAAGAATGAAGCAAAGCATAAAAAAAGAACTTATTATATTATATAAAAACTTGATCTACTACTATTCGAACAGCAGCAAGAATAACGATATTATCAAATTTGAAATGTCAAATGTTGTGGAATGTCATTTAATGTCAAACATAGTTATTTATTAGATCTTAAAAAAATAGTGTTCAACTAAAGGATGTTGTTTATTTTGCTGGTAAAACTAGTAAAAAATCTCAATGAATAAAAATGAATAACTAGAATAAAGAAATAAATAGGAACCAATTTTAAACAAGTGAATTATTAACAATGTAAATACTCAACAACAACAATTTGTAGAACCTTTTTATCGAAAAGAAAAACTTTAAAATTTTTATTTATTTTTATTAAAGGCAATTGTACTTTCAATTTCTATTAAAACTACTTTATGAATCTCCTAATACGTTCCGATATCCTTGAAGCTAAATCGAAAAAAACTAAAATAATTGAGTAAATATCTTTATTTCCTTTTTCTTTAACTCCTATATTCTCTTATTCGACTAGCGTTTGCTGGAAAATAACCGTAGAAAATTTGAATGATTGAAAATGTTGGAGTGAGAACAATTAACTTAACCTTTTTTTTTTCTAGAGAAATTGTCAAATATTGATTAGCTCAATTATTAATAAAGTTTAAAAATCTTCTCGAATATAGATACCTGAAAATATACATCATAAAATCTACATCTAAGTCTTCTAGTAAACCTATCTGCTTTTTTCTAATATGATCGGATTTATTCTCGTTTGGTTATAATATTAGACAATAGAATAGAAAATCTACTCCTATTTAGCAGTTGTTATTATCATCGTTCAGTTGAAAATCGAAATAGATACCATATGAAGAATAACCATGAAAAAACTGCATCGCACCATATCTAGATTTTAGAAATTTTTCTTTTTTTCCTGTGAAAAAACCGAACTTTGGAAGAGTAGGGACAATATTTCATAAACATAGATCTCAAGGGAATCGCAGCTGGTTTTTTTCTCATTGGACACAGTTTTTACTAAAACATATATGATTCTATAGACTTTTTGACGGTTATTCTTCATATCTTATCTATTTGGATTTTTAATTAGACCATCGTAATAAAACTCGCTAAATAGAAATATTCATTTGGCCAATGTTACCATCGAATGAGAAATAAATTCAAAAAAACAGAAACTGAAAAACTAAATAGGTACTTTTGCAGATTACGAGCTGATGATTTTAATCAGGATAAGACACTTCCTTCTATCTCTTATTACGACAAACTAGATGATTAACTCTAAAACTAATCAAATAACGTTTTTCTATTCAGTTTTTGATGCTCAATCAGAATAAAATGTTTTGATAAATTTTGAAAAAAGACACAATAGAAATTTGCCAATGTCTGTAAAAAAACGCGCGAGTTCATAGTTATCACTTCTACATTTTCAATCATTAGAGTTTTTTATGATTATTTTCAGCCAAACGGTGATCGAATAGAAATAAAACACTATATATTCGTAACCAGATCGTCAACCTCTATACGATTGGCCGTAAAAATTTTGAAAAAATAAATGTGAAAACTTCGGATTTAAATCCGAGAGTTATGTGTACTTCAAAAAGTGAATGAGGCAGATGAGTCATCCTAGAATGTGTGGACATAAAAATTATTCTGGCAAATCTTGTCTATAAACACTTGATTTCTATTGACTACTGCTCAACCAATAGGATTTGGGGGCGAATACAGAGAAGATTTGAACTCTTTGCCTTGATTTACCCTAAGAAAGTCATTTTTCCTATAACTTCATTTCTATTGGTTACTGCTCAACCAATGAAATTTCGAGGCGAATGGAATACAGATTCGAGTTCTCCACGCCAGAAAACCTCGAACTATCATCACTGTGATCGGAAGATAGAGCTCTATTTATGGATCAATTAGAGCGTGGATAAACACAGAACCGAATTCCATTTAATTATCTTTGCAATAGGTGAGTTAGCTTTTTTGTTTCCTTATGTTTTATATACCATTTTGTAGCTCGTTAAATTCTATATCGAATGGTATATAATAGTTGGGGTTTTATTTGACTACAATGGGAAAAGTTTCTTACGAAAGCGGAGATAGGTCGATCTTCGCATAGCGAAGCATGGAGAAAAATGACTATTTTTGCAATAACTCAGCAATGGCTCAGCCAATTATTCTCATCTTCGAACTTGACCAAGATACTGTTGAGACTAAACTGTGTAGTAAATTCCATCGCGATCGGACTCTCTTTTCAAAAGTTATCGTGTAAACGGTCGGCCGGACACACTGACCGATTCTAGGGTGTACTCACTTTTTGAGTACACAAAAACTTCATGAACCATTTCCAGGTTTGTTCAGTTTATTTGAAAATTCGTAAAATATAAAACTCGATTAAAGATGAATGTTCATCGACAATAAGTGGATCTGCTAGTGAACTTTATCCTCCTTTAACCACAAATCTAACTCGAGGTCATTCTCGTCAAGTAAGTAAAAGTAGTATGTGTTCCAATTTTTCAACAACTAGTATCAACAGTACAAATAACTCAAATACTATGAATAAAACTAATATAAAGTTAGTCGATATTTATTATGAAAAATGTTTACTATAATTATATGTATATAAACAAGGTAGTGATGAAGAAAGTCATAACCAATCCCAACGACGTTTAATTACTAAACGAAGAGTTTGTTGAGGAAAATTTTCGAAAAACATTTTTAAATATGATTTTGTTTAGGTTCCATGTATTGATCAATTTGGAGATATTCAACGACGATTACATTCAACTCGTGTTGATGCGAGTGAAGTTGTCAATAGTGTTATTAATAATACTGCTAAAACAGTAGAAAATCCAAATGGTTTGTTTAATTATTATTATTATTATTCTTTTATAATTGAATTAATTTAATTTTGTTTTAAAAGGGTATTTATGTTTAATGTATAATGAAGATAGAACATCACGTGTTGGTTAATCATCAGCATCTTCTCTTTATGTATCTAGTTAAGATTTCTATTTATTTGTTATTATTTACAAATTGTGTTCTTCTTTTTCTTTGTGTTTGAAAATAATGAAAAAAATTGAGTCTGACTAGGGAACCTTCCAAGGTGCGGGAGCGCTTTTCAATCGGGGTTTCGTGCATCTTGTAGCCCTTAGTGAGCTATGCTTACGGTAAAAAAAGTTCGGGTTTCTGGCTTGTTTCTGAGGCGCTAGAACATTTTTATTATCATAATTATAAGGGTTATTTTATTAGCAAAAAATAATATGCCAAACAATACATACGGAAATGAACCAAGATTTTTGTCACAAATAGTATTAGTCATGTAGGACACAATGTGAGAATTTGAGCTCAGACAACCTTGAGAAGATGTAATTATTAACTTTAGACAGTAATAATGTCGTTCTATATGTCATTACATCTAGTATTTCCTAGAATTGTAAGATAATCGTAGTCTTTCACAATAGTATATTCATTCTCATATCTGACCTAATTTTAACAATGTGTATCGGTAGCATTGCGTACCGAAAGAAGAAAAACGAAAAAATAGCTAATGTGTGTGCCGCATAACAACTACTTTAAGATAAATCATATAAATTATGATGAAAATGATAATCAGAAAAGAAATGTTGGAAGCAAAAGTTATTTCTACACCAACTGCAACAAATAAAGGGAGACGATTCACAACAGCTACCATTGCCTGAAATGTTATGAAATGTAAAGCACACTTGTTTAACAGTTAGAAAAGAACCGGGATGATCGTCTATATATCCACTTGCGTGCCATGCATACTGTAGCATTTTTTGAAAAACAGGAGCACATAGCTGATTATAAATGAGAGATTGGCTACGAATGATAGAATTACGTTCACTTAAATTAATATCAAGACCATCAAGTAGTACTCGATCGAACATACGACGAGCTATATATTTGTGCTGATTATTGTAAAATAAATCCAACGGCTGAATTTGTGTGGCGGTATGTTTAGGTAATTCAAGCCGATAAAGTTTGTTAATATTGTCGTAAATACCTGTAATATTACTTTGACCAGGCCAGCAGTCAGAGATAAGAAGAGTATGATGAGAAGCAATGGAAGGAAGTAAGACATTATCTCGCCAAAATTTCACAAGATCAGTCGTGAGTTTGTCGGATTTACTACACGATACTACTATATTAGGAGCTTTGAATAGACGACCCTGAAATATTCAATAAAAATCAAGATGTATTTTTCGAACTACACTAATACGAAAAAAAAGAGATCATTATATGTGAGAATCCTACTCGAACATTTTCACTTAAATAACCAGCGGGTTCTTTTAAACAAAGGAAAAGTGGTCCGACAAGTTTGCCACTGAGGCTGACACATGGTTGCACGGTAAATGAATGTGTGGTCGCATTCTTCGAACGAACATTTATGGCAGTACTTCTTTCCCCTTTAAAAGAAAGGGTTCGAGTTGAATAAAACTCAAGTTGAATACCAGATTGATCTGTGTTTATCACATAATCAGGATTATATTTTGGTAAAAGATTTCGTACAGTTGATACAAATTCATCAGCAGAATGTTGAACTTCTTCTTTACTTGTTACTTGTTTAGTTGTTATTACCTAAAGCAGAATATTTTTTATCTTTATGTCCAATAAAACAGGAATTTTAAGCTTTCTTCTTGCATATTTTCTCAACGGTTTTGTATTTATAGTTGAGTGATAAAAATACTCTCTATGCGATTAATATTATAAGAAATTGAAAATAAAGAAGCATCTATCTAGTAGAATGAAATTTGAAGGTATGTGAAATGATATAAAAAGAAATCTATTTTTATACAAGTACGGAAACAAATTTTTAAAAAGCAAAAAAGATAAATTTTTTAGTAGATATAGATAATATGTGGTTTTCAAAAAAGTGATTACTCTATTAAAAATAGTAGAGACAAGTTACTCACTTTAGTTACTTTTCTCGAGCATATGTTGTGCTCTATTTTAAAATTAAACAACCATTTTTCGGAAGCAGTAAACTCATGGAATAATTCTTGTTTAGCTTTTTCTAAGCCCCAGCGACGTAAGTCGAGATCATGTACAGGAAGATTAGATTCTCTAGTTTGTTCAAATTTATGATAAACATAATCATTAATATTTTCCCATTTTTGCGTTCTCGTTCCTCCCTTTTCAATAAAAGCACGAAAACGAGATATATATGATGGATGTGTAACACGTTTAAATCGACGCTTCACACCCTTCCAAGACCGACGGCGTTTTCCTGTCAACGAATTTCTTTCTTCATAATATTCAATAACCTTTTTCATATAATCTAAAGAAAATTTTTGAAGAAGACCATCACTGTCGTCGTTGTCCGTGTCGTTGAAATCAGGATCTAATTCAGAGTCTTCTGATACAGCATATTGATCAATTTCATCTTCGGTTAAATCATCGGAAATGTAATCAAGAGAAATTTCACTTTCTACAGTAAACTCATGACAGTTGATAATTGTATTTAATAATTCAGCTAAATGATTGGTAACCTCGGGTCCACGAAAAATGGTCGAACGAAAATTGGTCACCGAAAATTGGTCGCTACGAAATATGGTCGCCACGAAAAATGGCCGCTACGAAATATAGTCGCCACGAAAAATAGGCGCTACGAAAAATAGTCGAGAAAAGAACAATTCTTTTTAATCATAAGATTCGTTGAGACTCATAAGCAGACAGAAGTTACTTTGAAATGATCTGTAGATTTCTTCAAAGAAGAATTATTAGACGCTATAATTTCTCGTTAATGTGAAAATGATGAGATGAACAGGCTGTTTCGGGTATATATATATAGAGCTCTCGCAACAGAGTTGGTTGTACTTTTCTGCCAAAATGTCTACATTTACACTAAGCACAACGCAAAAGAATAAACCTTTACTACTATGTGAAGGCTTTGGTTACACAGTCGATACAAAAAATAATGATAAAACTTATTGAAAACGTGAGTATGCTCGAACTGGCAAGTGTAAAGATCGAGTTCATACTAAAGCCCCCCCCCCCCCAAAATAGACGGCCACCCTATATTAGAAGGCCACCCCCTGTATAAGGCCATGTCCGAGCAAAAGTTCAAACGCTCTATTAGAAGGCCATGTACTAATTAATTAATATATTCCAAAATTATCGAAATTTTCATAAATATTAATTAATAATTAAGGAAATATAACCGATTTTCTAATGTTTTTTTGCGAAATCCTTCCTTTCCTATCATAAATAGTACAGTTTTTACAAAAAATGGTAGTTTTTTCAGCAAAAAACACCTAAAAAGCAATAATTAAAGTTATTAATTAATTACTAATTTTTTAAATGATTTTAATTAAAAACTGGCCAAAAATTGACTCCCAATAGAAGGCCATCCAAAAAGTAGCGATGTGCCAAGACACTGTATAAGGGCATGCCCTTTTATTCTGGGAGGGGGTTTAATTGTATTAATACAACAATATCATACAAAACTGATAATCACAATCTTCTGCCTACTTATTTGTCTCAATGAGTGTCTTTTGTTTAATAAAAATTTTTTTCTCTTATTACAAATTTCTCGACTATTTTTCGTGGCGACTATATTTCGTAGCGGCCACTTTTCGTGGCGACCATATTTCGTAGCGACCAATTTTCGGCGACCAATTTTCGTTCGACCATTTTTCGCTTTCCCCTTTCCTATACACGTGGTTATAGTTCAGTTCGTCCAAGTAAATTACTTTGGTTTATTTCTTCCCATTCAATGATATATATAATTCATACATCAAAAATATTCGCTAAAACTATATATGTAATTTATCATATAGGTGCCGTTGGAGCCAATAAGATAGGAATGAAAATGAATATACTATTGTGAAAGACTACGATTATCTTACAATTCTAGGAAATACTAGATGTAATGACATATAGAACGACATTATTACTGTCTAAAGTTAATAATTACATCTTCTCAAGGTTGTCTGAGCTCAAATTCTCACATTGTGTCCTACATGACTGATACTATTTGTGACAAAAATCTTGGTTCATTTCCGTATGTATTGTTTGGCATATTATTTTTTGCTGATAAAATAACCCTTATAATTATGATAATAAAAATGCTCTAGCGCCTCAGAAACAAGCCAGAAACCCGAACTTTTTTTACCGTAAGCATAGCTCACTACGGGCTACAAGATGCACGAAACCCTGATTGAAAAGCGCTCCCGCACCTTGGAAGGTTCCCTAGTGAGTCTCGGTGTTTATTTTTTTCTTCTTTTTAGAAAATAAAGAAAAATTTCTTGAAATTAAAATAATGTCTCAGATCGATATGTAATCTAGTGTCTTGCTACAAAGTGCAATATGAGATTTAATTTATATTTATCGACAACGATTAATAATCGTTCGAACTCTCCAGGGACAGTTAGAAAAATTTTAAATCCCTGCTGAGCCGAACCAGTATGACATTGAAAATGTAGCCAAGCACGATTGTTATTAGATTTACGAAATGTAAATACAGCTAACGAGATCATAGTGAATTTAGTCAAGGGTTGATAGAATTCTTATTTATAATAAAGAAAGCATAAACTTGTGTATATGAATAAATCATAGAATATATAAAATTATTATTCGGTTATGTGTACAGACATAAACAAGTTTATCATTTCTTGCAATTGATTACTTAGGTGACCGAAACGTCGAATTTTTAACCATTATTATTTTTCATATATTAATATTAAATTACTGTTTTGTTTGCTATTAACCCTTTGGTGGCTGGAGTGGTATAAATATTATTTTCAAGTGTCCACTATCGAGAGATCAAGTTTTCTTGTTTCATCCTTGTTGATAATTTAAATGAATATTTATAAATCAATGAATAGAGTGTTCTAAAAGTTACCTACTATTATCCATTTCAAAATAAAAGAAGGGCGAGTATTTTCAGAACAATTCTTGATGGAAACTAGATAGAGATCTGCGATTTTCATCATTTAAAAGACACGATGAAACTGCATTGAATTACCAATACCAGATTTTTCTGGCACGCTTTTTTTTCATGGTCTTCTAAGAAGTTTTCCAATAAAACAACATTATGTATTGTAAAAATTTTGAAATTTTATTTTTTAGTAGCGCATCAGAATCATCACCTAAAGCTCAATAATCTCTGTAAGCATGATGCTTAAAGATTTACCTGATCACGTGTTACGAACACTTAACTTCGTATTTTCAAAGAAAAAATCCATCTTCTAACCCAGTCAAAAAGTCTCCATTTTCTAAAACCCTTGGCAGTAGATTCCAAAAAAACTGCACCAGAAAAATTCGATGTAATTTTATCGCCTTTTTTAAATGGTAAAAACTGCATATCTCTATCTGGTTCTCATGAAAGATTATTTCAAAAATACCCATCCTTCTTTTATTTTGAAATGGACAATAGTTTTAAATTGTGAAAAACAAGCAAGAGAGTTGCGATTTTATGAATGATAGTTTTTCAAAGAGACTTATCGATTAACTTTGTTTTTCTATGTGCATTCCACTAAAAAATGACTGAATTTTCGATCAATTCTTGGTCGACTTTACGAAGCAGATTTTCAAAATTTTATAGTGGAAAAATGGTGATCTAATCAGGATATCAATTGCAACATGTAGCAAAAATTCAAAATGTTATAACCTCTGTATTTTTAGACCAAATTTACAAGGTAGACTTTTCAATAAATTCTGAAGCATTTTGAGATAAATTCTACGCTAAAGATGAGAGTGAGATGCAGGAAAAAGTTTGAGTGTCGGTGTGTTGACATATTATCATAATTAATAAAATCCATAGAGAGAATAAATCCCAGTATCTTGTTTTGAAAGGAAAAAATAGAGGAAAAGTTTTGGATAAAAATGCCATTCTCCAAAGGCTTTATCTGAATCCCATGCCTGATCGCTAAGATCCAGCGTTTGCATGTATAAAAATCTTTATTACGCTACTAATTCTAAAATAAAAAACATTGTTTTTCTTTCTTTAATAGTTCCAATTAGGTCTGCTATTGTTCATGGAATGAAGCAGACTCGAACACTTGATAGTGATCCATTTTCACAATTATCAGACTACTGATTCTTTTTTGAATAAGTTCTGAAGGTCAAGCAGTTTGTTGTCTATGTCATTAATAAAACTGTTTTAATTCTGATATTTATAGGTACAGACATTAACCTAAAAATATGCAAAAATTTAAAGAACATACTAACATAGTGTAAAAAAAATCAATTAAATCGTTTGTGCTGTATAAGAAATATTTGAATTAACTTTTTTGGGGGACTTTTAGGACACTGTGTATATAATCTTTTAGTTGGTTTCTAAAAATGATCGTATTTTTCAAGTTTATAATCAAGAAAAATAAAAAGTTTATCTATGAAACATATCTCTACTTGTTTTTTATCTAATGAAAAGATTTCATTAAAATCTGATAAAAGCGTGCATTAAGGGTACCCCCCCCCCCCTCTTTTTCATGATTTTTAGATCTCAAAGACGGTTCAAC
>CAJNOL010003471.1:1698-22443 GCA_905250125.1 Rotaria sordida
ACTACAGCAAGGAGTTCAACCACTACAGCAAGGAGTTCAACCACTACTAGCTCACTGGCAACCACTACAAGAAACAACGGATCACAAGTTCAACATAAGAATACAGTAATTCGTGTTATTTCAATCGCGTTAATGTTTTGTCTAATTCATCATAGATTTTTTTGGCATGAGCAAATGAAATAAGGAAAAAAATATAAAGGCATCTGCTTCTGCTTTCAATGTTGTTTGTGACTCTCTACAAATCATTCAAGCAGTTATATTATAATTTCATTTTCAATTTATTTTAACAGCAATAAAGCTCTGATATTTGAACTATTCTTCAATCTGATAATTATGAAAAAAGAAAATGTAATAACATATCATAATTAAGCGTGAAAATTGTTTTGAAATGCGAGTAGCCCTCATCAAAACAAATGAAAACTATAAGAATAGGGCACACTGAAAAAAAAATCCGTAGAATGATCAACGTTTAAAGCGTTTATCAATTTGCAACGGATGAAATACTCTTTTCTGCCATTTATCAAAATGTGCTAAACTCTTTTATCTATACCCAAAAATAGTGAAAAAGAAAGGATTCATCAGCTGTAAATACACGTATAAAAAGGTTTATCAGAGCATTTATATGATTGAAAAACGGTTAAAGGGTATGTTATCCGTTACAAAACGAACAACGGGTTCATTAAAAGGTAATTCAGATAGTTGATGAGTTCTATCAACCAGCAACGGGTAGATTACAAGGTAGTTCAGATGGTTGATAAATTTCATCAACTAGCAACGGGAAGATCAAAAGGTAGTTCAGACGGTTGATAAGTTAAATCAACTCGTAATGGGTTCATCAGAAGGTACCTCAAGCAGTTGATGAGTTTTATCAACTAGGGTGTGGGTGTGGATGGGAGTGGGTGTGTGGGTGTGGATGCGGGTGTGGGTATGGAGTAGGTGTGGGTATGGGGTAGGTGTGAGGGTGTGGGTGTGCATATGAGTGTGTGGGTGTGGAGTGTGGGGTGGGGGGTGTGGATGTGCGAATGAAGACAAGATTCATACCCACACCCACACCCACACCCACACCCACACCCACACCCACACCCACACCCACACCCCACACCCACCCACACCCCACACTCACACCCACACCCCACACCCCACACCCACCCACACCCCACACTCACACCCACACCCACACCCTTTCTCTTATCGACAAAAATTGAAAAGACTGACAAGTACTTAATCACATCACTTGCGACTTTCGATTTTTTCGCTGACCATTGATTAACCTGTGCAAGCTTGTTTTTTATCATGTCCTATTTTAGATAGAAAGTGATTAGCATTAATAAACAGAAAATTTTATACGCTACACTTCTAGCATCTTCAAAAGAATCGTACTGCTGTTACTAAGAATTAAAAAATTTGAGATTAACATCTAGAGAAATTATGAGAAACGAGGAGAAGTTAATGAAAATAAAAACAATGTCGCACAAATTAGAAATCAGTTTGTTCCTCCTTGGTGCTATTTACCGCATTTATCATAAAGATTTGTGCTCATTATCGTGTAAATACATTTTCAATATAGATACTTATATTATAAAATTTTCACGTATGGAAAATTCGGGAATTTCGCTCTATCCCATCCCCACCCTCACCCAAAAACAGTCCACGCCTCGTTGCGAGCTGTGATAGTGACATTCGCATGCCTAAACTATGCTTCAGTATGTCAGAGGCATCTCCAGAATCATAGTTGTATGTCACAGCTTAACATGGTCTCTTAGGTGTACGGATTAACTAATTCCACGCAATCGTTGTTTGAGACGTCTGAACGCAAATAAAAATTCTTTCTTATACACGTTTGAAGGTAGAACAAATGTTATGAATGATACTAATGCAGGAATAAATGAAACGAAATAACCGAATAGAAAAAACCATGGTTCTCGAAATGATTTCATACAACCTGGCAGTAATGAAATAATCAATCGAGGTAATGATAAAATAACGAGAACTATAGGAGCTACAAGAAGATGTTTATGTGTATTCAATTGTTTTCGAAAATATTTTTGAAATTTTTGATGAGAACGAGAAATATTTCGCTGTTGTGCCAGTCTTATAATAATAAGTAGTGCTGACATAAAATTTATCAAGAATGGAGTAAGAAAATGAAACAAATAAAATGATGAGTTAAATATTTGTAATAATGAAGAATATTTAACTACGCACCAAGTACGTTGATCTTCTTCATCATCAACAAGATGTCGAGAAATTGGATCTTGTATCGTTGTAATAATATTGAATAAAAGAAGAATCACAACTATCCATTTAGATATATGTTTACTTTTTATATTATCAAATCGAACACCTTTTACAATCATAATAACTCGTTCCAGAGATACACAAGCATTTAACCAACTCTCCATATTTAAAGATATACGTAGCAGAAAATCAATCAATAAGCATTGTATGAAGAGAATCGAGCGATTGGTGATGATTCTTTTTTGAGAAAGAATAAGTAACCAAAACTTCAAAGAAAAAATAATAATTATTAGTATTGATGTTATTGAAGAATTAAATAAATAAAGCCCAGAGGCACTATCACGAGATTTTTTAGTTTGAAAAGTAAGTATGGAAAGAACACCATTAATAAAACCGAGAATAGTCAATAATAATACAATAGAAATACTAATTCGTACGACAAGTGAATGATTATTAGGACGAATATGAGGACCAAGAACAAGATCTAATGAAAGACCAAATCCTTTTGATGGAAATTGACATCGACTGCCATAAAAACAATCGGTACATTCACACATTGATGATGTTGGACAAACAATATCGTTTTGATAGCAACGACCTCCATTTTGACAGTAACTATATCCATGACAGTTATATGTCATATTGTGATTAAAAATAAAACAATTAGGTGTATCATTATTATAACAATAACATATATAACTATCATCATAAAAACATAATTTTTTTTGTTGTTGACAGACAATTGGATAATGCTTGATACGTCGAAGTTGATGAAGTTTGGTTATAGTAACATCAAATAATTCATCAATAGACGGACATCGATGAGAGGGCTTGATGGTTTTTCTGATAATTTCACCTGATGTATATGTATATTGTAAATGTGCGAAATAAAGAGTATCAAAAAATTCAACAAATATAAAATGAAACATCGATGATATATAAACTGTTGTTGATGATTGATCAACAGGAATCTTCCCAAATGTTGTTGTACGACTTTCAGGTTTATCACCATGAGCAGTGATAAAATGGAGCAGAATAGCAGAAGGAATCGGCAGATTTTCTAATAATATATCTATTTTTGTATCTTTCACCTCACAATTTGTACCAGAGTAACCTTTCATACAAATACAGAAAGGCTTAAGACTTGGCATTCGCTCGTCTCTTACTATACAAGTACCTCGATTTTGACACATACTGTCAGAACAAGAAATACGTTTTAGATAACAACGAGATCCAAATTTATTTAATGGGCAAACACAAATCGGTCGCTCATTAGTTATTCCGACGGTTAATGAGTCTGGTGCACAGCGAAATTTCGAAGAACTAACTGTCACACATTGTTTTCCTGACCATCCATCGTTACATTTACAAAAGATTTCATCAGAGTTCACAAATTTCAAACATTGACCATGAGATCCACAATTCAAAGCATGACAAATAGGTATTACTTGATGTACGGGAATAATGAGAATAATTGCCATTCGATTAACAGGTAGAAAAGGAAAGATAATAGGATAATTCCAACTTCCATGATATTCCATTGAATGTTGATCATACACATTAATGCGGACTGAATAATTTTGTGTTCTATCTTTAGGTCGTGTTGAATACAAAAGATTAACATGATATTTTTTACCACAATCTTGTACAGAAATAAACTCGATTTGATCATACGATTCAATCGTTTGATATTCATTATTTATAAGTAGAAAGACAATAGTAAACATAGTTGTCCAATGGCTTACTGTACGAATTTGAATGGTGAGAGAAACACGTTGATTCTGATATTCGCATGTGTGACCATAATAGGCAGGAGGACAAAGACATTTATATGTATTACTGTCCCTACTGATTACACGAACAGTCAATCCCCGTTTACATTGCCGTGTCCATTTAAAATTATCTTTGAAACTGAAATTGTTTTCAATCGAAATTACTTTTTGCTTGGAATGATGTTTTTTTTCTGAGCCCAAAGCCAACTTAGAATTATTAAAATCATCCAGTCTAAAATAGCTTTTGATCTGCAAAGATACATTATACAAACCACAGAAAAAGTTCTCTTCTTCTGATCGATTGAAATCGTGCACATCATTCGAGCATAAGCGTTTGAATCCGGTTAAATAATTTTGACAAAATTTTTCATCATCACCGAATAAACAATCGTTTTCTTTGTTACATAATAAATTTACTCTGAGACAAGTTTTTGCTGAAATATTTGCGCATCGAAAAATATATGAATTTGATAATCCATCTTGACACTGCTGTATTTCATCTGTTCCTCCTATACAATCAATGACACCATCACCGGCTTTTGTTATAGGTAAACAGCCAAGCTTTAACGTAACCGGTGATACACACAAATGATGCAAAGATGGACATTTGGATGGTTTACAATTCAATTCATCTAAACCATTTTTACAGCTCCAATACATATCGCACCGACTATAAATATTATTGCAAGGCCAATGTTCACATTCAGTTTCATCCGAATGATACCGTTCATCAATCAATGTGGGACCAACTTCTCTGATTCCATTACAAATGTGTGAGAAGAAATTATATTTTTGAATTTGATAACTCGACCAAAAGTTGTTAAAATCAATCAAAGATAGACTGGGCCTGTGAAAATCAGATATGAGTTCAGTTATTCTCTCGTCCTGACCATCCGGACAGTCTTTAAATAGGTCCATCATTCGAAATGGTGCTACACATATGGTAGTGTTATTGATATTCTTCTTATCACATTTGAATCGATATTCATTTTTCAGTGTACATGCATCAGCAATCTCATCATCATTTCCATGACAATCTCGACGTCCATCGACAAGACGGTGTCTGGAAATAAATTTCGATGAATTAGTGCATTGAAATATTTCCGAATGATTGCGAAGGTGTTCATACGCCGATTGATGAATTGACATACAAGCTTCAAATGTATGTTTTACTTCGAAAATTATAGTTTGCCAGTAAAAGGTGGGCAAATTATTATGTTTGTTTAATACAGTTTCATTATATCGGCGACATGTTCGACCAATAATGGGCACTGGTGCTGGTAGAAAATGAATACACAATGATTCATTATAGCAAACGTAACTAGGAGGAATTTTTTTTTTGGATATATATTCTAAATCATCGCTCGCATAAATAAAATAGACATGATTAAAAGCAACGGGAGATGCAGGAAATTCAAACAATTGTGGGCAGAACATTTTAATCACGGTACGACACGCATCATATTGACAAAATTGATCACAATCAACATTATACATGGCGGGTGGAACAATTTTAGTAATGCAAATCATGACCAATACACATTTATGCGACAAATTCGTGTTTTCATCGATCATGGCTTTTACCCAAAGAAGATCTCGTCCGTTTTGACACTGATGATGCACAATCTGATTTGCCTGCACACATTGTCCATCTCCACATGCAAATGATGATGTGTGTCGCAGTAGCGGACACATGTGATCTTCACATCGCATAGATGGATCGCTGGCACATTTAAGGTATGGAAGATAATGTACAAGTTCATCTGTGCCATCAATACATTCCGGATTCCATAAATCATCTAATAAATACTCTTTCGGTATACATTGACCATTGTGACATCGATATTCATGTTCGTCACATTCATTAGCTTCCATCTCCCAACAATCCTTTTCATCAATTCCATTCAAACAGTCTGTGTGTCCATCGCAAATTTCACGCCAATCAAGACATATTGGGTCTGGTCCGCGATTACAGTCTAGATAAGTGTAACATGTGAAATTCTCGATGGTTTTCGATTCTTGTTTAGCCACAAAAATAGCTTCGACAATGTCGGCTACTGAATAATCGATTCCGAAATCAAACGTATATTGACAAAAGGCACCAAACCAAGGTGATGTACAATTATAAAAGAATAATAATTCACCATTATTAGATAGCTCATTCAAATAAAGTTCATACTCTTCTGCAACATCAATTGGCGCCGACCATGTATATAATTGATAGCTACTAACACGTCTCGAACGCAATTGTTCAAATGTAAAGTTCGAGTGTTGTTCGATAGACAATGTTGGATCAAATTTGGATTGATTTGTATTAATCGATCGTACACAATATGGAATGATTTGATAGACAGGAATTATCGGTGAGTGTTTGAAACTAGTTATTCTGTCTATATAATCCTGCACGTGATAATACATGCAATCGTGATCCCATTCATTATCGTTAAATAACTCCGTATTGTATAAGTTAAATTGAACATTTTCACACATCAAAATCATGGACAGTAACAAAAGCGCTCGTCTATACTTTAACATCATATTACGAATAATCATCTTCTCTCAGTAGAGTGAAGAGGAATAACAAAACTCGAAGTACTGTTATAAAATAGTGAGTGTTGGAATTCTCTTATTATTTCATGACGCTTTTTTTCATCGACACTATTATAGAAGAGAAAAACGACACTCAGTGTAAATGATGTGAGCTCTTAATATATACTTTTTGTCTGTTTGTGAATATGTCAGACTGTCGATCACGATATAAGATTCTGACATTAAATATATAGTGCCATATGTCATTTATTCTGAGTTGTGGATTTTTATATTGATCTCTCTTATTATTATTTTAGATATTATCAGAAAATGTGTGTTTTAGATAAACGAATGTCTCGGAATAAAATATTTAATCTATATATACCCAGTCAAAAAAGTATGAGAATACATCCGATTCCGCGATGTTGAACATTCCGGAATCAGTTTCCGTCCCGGAATCTATTCCACCGATTCCGGAACTAAATTCAACCACGCCACAATCCGATTCCGGAATCAATTAAAACAGTTCCTATCGATTCCGGAATCGCTCAACCTTGGCATAACTCTCATCGGCTGAGGCTTATAACTGCATCTAATTCCGGGTATCGGACGGATCCGAAATCGGGTGGGTGTGGGTGTGGGTGTGGGTGTGGGTGTGGGTGTGGGTGGGGTGGGTGTGGGTGTGGGGTGTGGGTGTGGGTGTGGGTGAGGGTGTGGGTGTGTGGGTGGGGTGTGGGTGTGGGTGTGTGGGTGGGGAGTGGGGTGTGGGTGTAAGAGAAAAAGAAACACGCCACACCCACACCCACACCCACACCCGTGTAGACTCTAATGAACTATGGATCCTGCAAAAATCCCATCGATTAACATACTTTCTTTCGTCTCGAAAATTTATTGAAAAATCTTACTGCAGTGCTCTTATTCCGAAGGTCGGGAAGCCAATTTTTCGCGTTCAAAGAAAGCATGGAAATCTGTGATATGTTTCTCACAGTTATAGTTCATTAGAGTCTACACGATGTGCTATGTTTCAGCTGATTTCAAGATCTCGACTGTATCGGCCCCTGTGGTCCCCCACGACATTTTATTGAATTTTTTAGTATTTTTAATTTTTGACATTGTTGCACAATTTTTCTCTTACTTTTGAGATTCTCAATCGATAGAGATTGAAAAGTTGCACTAATGAGCGAAATTTGACGTTGCGGCAAGACTCACTTCATGTCGAATGGAAACTAATACAGCAAAAATAGGCTTATTTTAGCCATAATTCGGACTTTTGATCCTGTTGCACAACTTTTTCTTCTGTTTAGAGGTCACCAGCAGATAGAGCTTGCAAAGCTACCCATAAGTTCAAATTTTGAGGTTGCGGCAAGGTTGGCTTCATGAGAAACCAGGAGGAGAAAAATCGGTATATAGATAAAAGGATCGGATTCAGCCCCAGAATCCCCATCTATTTTTCGAAGGTAACGTTTTTGCGTCCTAAAAAGTGCAGATTCGTAAAGAGCTCGAAATTTCAGGCATGAAAAAGTATTTTCCGCAGAATTTCAAAGAATTACTATTCCATAGTAGAGTACTGCACGGGTACAACTTTTCGTACCCGTACCCGACCCGAAGAAGAATTATTTACCCGTACCCTACCCGTACCCGTTAGTTTCACATCCGTACCCTACCCGTACCCGTTAGTTTCGTACCCGTACCCTACTCGTACCCGTTGATTTGGTACCCGTACCCTACTCATATCTTCTCTTACTCGTGACCGTAACTCCAATATTCACAATGGATCGAAACTTTATCATATTTTTGACTAGTAAAATGAGTTGTAATTTTAGGTGCTATAACAGGTCTTATTTTGAAATTTTCATAATGAAGCTTAAGTGTTTTAGAACCAGTTTTTTGTGCATCGTAAGATAGAATTGTTTTACATTGAATACATGTTACAAAAGGAATAATATTTTCTTTTCCATCTTGAATACGTTTGAATGACTGCCACCATCCAGCACTAGCACCTGTTGGTTTATCACAAGACTTAAATTCACCACTATCTAACTTTTTTTTAATTGAATCTTTATCGATCACAGACATAATTAATATACCAAAATTCACAAAAAACTCAATATATCAAGATGAAATAAAGTATCAATAAATGAAAGTATTTATCATTTTTTTCGAACGGTTTCATATACATCGTTGATAGTTTCACAGAACGACCAATCATCTGTGTGATCAAGTATGTCGCTACAAAACGGTAACATTAAAGTTGAGTATAACGGTTCTTACCCATATCCGTTAATTTCGTACCCGTACCCGTTAATTCCGCACCCGTACCCTACCCGTACCCGTTAATGTCATACCCGTACCCGGGTACGGGTACCCGACCCGCGGGTTGCAGTACTCTATTCCATAGGGCTTCAAATAGTCGAAAATAGGGTATCTTGAGTGATCAGGACCATTTAAGGAAGAAAACATTTTCTAGTGGTTTTATTTTGATTTTCGTAATCAGCACCCTTGAATCTATAGTTCCACTTGGTTTTGAATCAAGAAAAACAAAATTTTGTTTTTCACGATATCTGGGAGGGACTCCAGGGACGAAAACCATGGATGTCATTTTTTAGGGAATAAAGTTGAAAAATATGATCAGGATCGAATGCTTATTAAAGCCTCCCAGGACGAGGATTACGACAGTCGTAAACGATCGTATACGACGTCGTATCCGATCGTTTACGGTCGTATACGGTGTAAATTACGATCGTATACGACCGTATTTCGCCGTATTACTTGCCGCCAGAATTACGATCGTATATCGTCGTGTCGTATACGACGAAGTACGACGTCTATACGACCACCGTAAACGATCGTATACAATGTCGTTTGTCATCGTATTCCACAGCACATTTTCGTACCTCTCCCTCTTTCTCACCTACCCCTCCAACTACAATGGCTACAAGCTATTTGTATAAAAATGGGGTTGCCCAGTCTGACCGGATACCCCATTGATACTTTTTTTCTATTGTAAGGATAAAACATACTATTGTTCGGATCATATGAGAGAGGATCATAGATAACCTCTAGATTCGCCCGAACATTACCATGTTTTATCCTTACAACAGTAGAGAAACACTGCCAGCTGATTTGTGAGCTCGTAACTTTTCTCTACTATTGTAAGGATAAAACATAGTATTGTTCGGACCAATCTAGAGGTTATCTATGATCCTCTCTCATATGATCCGAACAATAGTATGTTATATCCTTATAATAGAAAAAAAATATCAATGGGGTATCCGGCCAGACTGGGCAACCCCAAATGTACATCATTTAATTTTTAACGCATTGATATTTACATTTGGAGAAGCTGTTCAATCGAACCTAAATAAAAAACAAAAATAATAATTTATATTTTAAATTCATACTTACATTTCGATCAGTTGTTGAGTCGGACTAAATAAAAAAAACAATCATTTATATTTTAATTTGATACTTACATTTTAATAAATTGTTGAATCAAACTTAAATGAGAAACAAATAACAATTTATATTTTAAATTCATACTTACATTTCAATAGATTGTTGAATCGCACCTAAATAAAAAAATAATCATTTATATTTTAAATTGATACTTACGTTTCGATAAATTGTCGAATTGAACCTAAATAAAAAAAAGAAAGAAAAATTTATATTTTAAATTCATACTTACATTTTGATAAATTGTTGAACCGAACCTAAACAGAAAACAAATAATAATTGATATTTTAGATTTATATTTACATTTCGATCAGTTGTTGAATCGCACCTAAATAAAAAAACTAATAATTTATGTTTTAATTTGATACTTACATTTCAATAAATTGTTGAATTGAACCTAAAGGAGAAACAAATAATAATTTATACTTTAAATTCATACTTACATTTCGATCAGCTGTTGAATCGCACATAAATAAAAAAAATAGTTTATATTTTAATTTGATACTTACATTTCAATAAATTGTTGAATTGAACCTAAATGAGAAACAAATAATAATTTATACTTTAAATTCACACTTACATTTCGATCAGCTGTTGAATCGTACATAAATAAAAAAAATAGTTTATACTTTAATTTGATATTTACATTTCGATAAATTGTTGAATTGAACCTAAACAAAAAACAAATAATAATTTATATTTTAAATTCATACTTACATTTCAATAGATTGTTGAATCGCATCTAAATAAAAAATAATCATTTATATTTTAAATTGATACTTACGTTTCGGTAAATTGTCGAATTGAACCTAAATAAAAAAGAAAGAAAAATTTATATTTTAAATTCATACTTACATTTTGATACATTATTGAATCGAACCTACATAAAAAAATAATAATTTATATTTTAAATTGATACCTACATTTTGATAAGTTGTTGAATGGAACTTAAATAAAAAAAAATAATAATTTATATTTTAACGTGATAATCACATGTCGAAAAGCTGTTGGATCGAACCTAAATAAAAAAATAGTTCTGTTTAATGCTTTGAGTATCAGTTATGACGATTAATGAAAGGCTTTGGATTGGTGTCTTTTGGTGCAAAACTGAAAAAAGACAGATTGAAAAATCAAGCTAGAACTGAATATTAATGGCTTATACGGAAGCGAAAATAGTTAAATCAATGTACAATTTTCTCAATAGTTCGAAGAACACTTCTAACACATCGACTGGGGAGAATCCAAGGGGGAAAAAGCGGATCCTGGATCCTCGGATCCTGGTGGATCCTGTGGATCCTGGTGGATCCTATTGGATCCTACTGGATCCTATTGGATCCTATTGGATCCTACTGGATCCTGTGGATCCTGTGGATCCTGGTGGATCCTGATGGATCCTATTGGATCCTAGTGGATCCTGATGGATCCTAATGGATCATAGTGGATCCTAATGGATCATAGTGGAACCTGATGAATTGTAGAATAAATTATTTCAAGCGTACAGAAACGAGGATGGAAAAGTTGATCTTAATGGATATGAGAATTCTTTAAGGTCCAAATAAATTAAGTGAGAAAAGGGAATAGTGACTTCAGAATTTGTAACTAAGTAAAGAGAAAAAAAGATCCAGGATACCGAGATGATTATGTCTAAATTTTGGCATATCATCATGGATTCTGCGCATTTTTTTGATCCATCAAGATTTACGCTTCCTCGATCGGTTTGATATTATTGTAATACATGATGATTTCTATTGCATTCTAGTTATCTCTGATCAATTGAAATGGATTGTGTTGAATTATAGCCAATGGCGGTAATCTGTGACCGCTTTTGGCACACTTCTAGAAATATATTCTAAAATCTCTTAGGACTCTAGAATCCGCTTTTCTCCGTCAAACTAAGGATGTCAGAACTTAGAGCAGCCCTCTACTTTAATCTTAATCCTGATTTTCCTTGAGAAAGTGTGAAAGAACATTTTGGGCTCCTGAATCTGAAGATTCATGCCATATTTTATTCAGGATTCCGTTTCCAATTTTAATAATACTGGTTTGCAGGATATTTCATTGTGAAAAAAATATTCTTCTCAGGATCTTTTCAAGTTGCCACTCAGATTTCTTTATTATTTTAACATGATGGACCGTACTAGGATTCACCCTTGATCTTATTCAAAACCTTGATAGGGATTACAGAAAGAATATCGCTTAGATTCGATTATAGTTTTTGACAGAATTTGTTTGGGATCTCTGCGTCATGGTCCTCTCCTGGCTTACAGTTAAATAAGGCAAATATCCTACAAGGAATTTATAGAAGAGCAATGAAAATCCTCAGGTAGTGAATTCTGCTAAGATTCAATCACGATTCTATCTAATTTTCTTAAGCATTCTTCTTACGAATATCTTTTCTGAATATTTCCAGGGTTGTCTTAGGGTCTCTTCAAGGACAAGCATTTCGGATCCTTCCTAGAGAAGGTCAAGGATGGCCAGGATCTTTCTGAAAGCATATCAAGGTCAGACGAAGATCTTTACCATTTTCATTTAGAGTCTACTAAAGCTTGATCTTGAGGATTGTAACAAGATCTATGACTGATCTGGTTCAGGATTTTGAATAAAATTATGAAATGTTTCCATCAAAATCCTTAACAGTTCCTATTTAAGATTCTTCGAATATTTTTGAATCTTTGAATCTCAAAAACTTAAATTGTGCTTGTTAAATAAAATTTTAACAGTAACTATACTAAAATGACAATGAAGAATTTGCAATGTGTTTTGTTCCGGTTCTGACAGGAATGTAGAAGATCAAGAAGGTACCTGAATTTCATTCTAATATTCCTTTGTATCTATGTGTCAGTGAATGGAAGAAATCTGACAGAATTTTTGAAGATTTCTCGTCAAAGATTTTTAATATTTATCTTCAATACTGCATGACATTTACAGCATGGAACTCAGTTATTTCTTGAATTTTATTTTCATATAAAACTTGCAAACTCATTAAAATGGAGATTTTAATATCAGTTTAACTGTTGCACTAACTTTTTCTTAAAAAAGCTTTTAGTAAAGGACGAGTACTTCAATAAAACTTGTACTGGATTTTATTTATTCGTGCTAATCAGAAAAATATCTTTTTATTCAAATTGAAATCAACCAGTCATACTAGAGTTTTATGATAAGTAATCAATAGATTAAGTTTATATTGAATTTTTGTTCAAATAACTTATGTTTGCATAAAGTTCAAATACAAGTTAATAGTTCAGAAGGAATTCGAGATACAGAAGCTTTGAGTTAAATTAAATAGCATGGTACAGTCTACTGCGGTGAACTAATCAGTTTTTTAACTGAACATATAGAAATCAATAATGTGCGTTCATTTCTCTTTTCTGCTTAGAGAATCCTGGAAAAATTTTGACAATCCATCGGATATCATCCTTACAGAATCGAAGTGGAGTTCTGCGAGGTGCAATCAGAAAATATTTTCCAATTAGAAGCCATTGAAATTCTGAGAAGAGCTTGACATAAAGTCGATACAAAATGACTCAGAATTTCTCTAAGATTTTGTTCTAATCATAACAGAATCGTGTTTATTTCGTGTCTACACGTTTTTCTGAGGATTTGACCCTCTATTAACATATTTCTTGTTTTAATTGGATTGGTAAACTGCTCAGGATACTGATAGAATCCTGTTATGAACCTTGTCGAGGTCTTGAAATTCCGTGACTACACGGCTTTCTCAAGATTTAGCAGCTTCTTCGACGATATATGATTGGGAAATAGCAATAAACTGTTACGATCTTGATTGAATCTCAATTAAAATTCTGTCGGCATCTTAAAATTTTATGGGTACACACTTTTTTCCGTTTTTCGCATTTTCCCCGGAAAAAATGGTGAACCTGTGCAGCGCTGTTGCTGCTTATGTCAGAAATCTAGCTCAAAAAGACTTGAGCTTTTCTGTAGCAAAAATTCAACACTATCTAGTACAATCTTTTGAAATCCAGAAGAATACAGCAGAAATTAACAAGCATCATAATAATCTGAAACCAATCAGGAACACCTAAATCTTGATGGATCTTATTCTACCGTATAAACCGCAGAACTCATTCAGATACTCAAAAGTTCATCGGGGCCCACCAGGCTCTCAATCTCCGAGATTTCTTTTTTCTTTCTTTTCAAAAATTCTAGGGCCAATTCTTCGTCTGTTTACTTTGTTTCCATGTATTCTAATGGCTTCGGATGGAGTCCAATAGATTCTGGGATGTCTCAAGGTCTGTTTTTCCTTTGTAAAGTAGACTAGTCATAGTTGTATAAATAGCACATGGTGCTCCCATTGATTCATCCAGAACATATTTTGAATTATGCATCCTTATTTTATGAATCTGGTTGATTTCCTTGCTTTTGTGGCTATTCAGAACATTAATCTATCTTCATAAATGATAATGAGTTCTAATGGATTCTAGTGGATCCTGATGGATCCAAATGGATCCTAGTGGATCCTGATGGATCCTAGTGGATCCTAGTGGATCCTGGTGGATCCTAGTGGATCCTGGTGGATCCTGGTGGATCCTATGGATCCTGGCGGATCCTAATGGATCCTGATGGATCCCAGGATCCACCAGGATCCGCTTTTTCCCCCTTGGGAGAATCTAACGAGGAAACATTCCCAAGTGTCAAATCGCTTTTGAGTCGAGAGCAAGAACATAAGGTAGACCCCAGTAAGATATGAAAAACCTCAAAAAGATAGGTGCTCTTAGGTCTTCTGTCCAGAGTTATAGGCATTTTACTGAAATTTTAGCCTCTACCATTATAAATACCAATAAATCGAATAGTGGTATTTCGACCTAAGATTTTGCCCACAGATAGGTCTAGTTGTGAGTAGGATACCCTGAAAACTTCAGCTCAAAAGAATGTTTCCTTCCAGAAATATTAAAGTCTCAAAAAACAGAAAATTCTAGCATCTTCCGTGATATATGAGTGATTTTTGGAACTTTAGTATCTCGAGAAGGAAACATTCTTTTGGGCTGAAATTTTCAGGGTATCCTACTCACAACTAGACTTATCTGTGGGCAAAATCTTAGGTCGAAATACCACCATTCGATTTATTGGTATTTACTATGCTAGAGGCTACAATTCCGGTAAAACGCCTATAACTCTGGACAGAAGACCTAAGGGCGCCTATCATTTTTGGATTTTTCACATCTCACTGGGGCCTACCTTATGCTCATACTCGCAACTCAAAAGCAACTTGACACTTGGGAATGTTTCCTCGTAAGTACAATAAAAAGACTCAATAAAACGTAGACTAGTTGATGCGTGTGCTGGGTGCATCTGATAACATATAAAGGGTGTTTCATAATAACTGTCCCGGTTTTGTTAACAACAGTTTTTATACTTTTTTTGGACCGAGTGAGCTGAAATTTTTACCACATATATATCTATCCATGTTCTTTAATTTCTAAAACTTTTAGCTCTCTAGCTAAAGCTATTGACGAAATCCATTGACTGGACTGAAGTGTATTGATTTTTACATTCGATTCCTGTAGTATTTTTTTTCTTGAGTAATGATTTTTATTAGCAATCGATAAAAGTAATTTTACAATAATCTTTCTTCGAAAACGTAAGATATTACAAAATAAAACGAGCAATACGACCAACACTCCATGTTGAGTTGAGACTTTTTAGATTCAATACAAAACTTCTAAAATTTTTCCTATCGTCGTAAGTGATGGACATTCGTGTTGAAATTCGTTGTTAAATATAACAAGCTCTACCCATAAATATACTTTTATATGGTTGTATTAAATCTTAGTCATTTCCAATCGGACGATGATGATATTCGCTGACGTCTTCGATTTCTTCTTTCTCTTACTCTTTTTTTCTCTCCCTTTTGTTCTTTTCTGTTTTGTCGCTCATACTCTGTTATATAAATTTGTCTGGATGTGTATATATCAGAGACATATTCTAGGGATGTGAAGCAGTTAATTAAATGTTCCTATAGAAGACGAAGGCGTAGTACTGTTGCACCATATTTTTTCTATTTAACTACTTATGTCGTTTTATTTTTACCAATTGTTTGTTTTGTATGTTTACCAGAATTATGGCCACAAGTGTTCTTTTTTTGTCAACAACATCGAGGTGCAGTTGCTCCTATAATAATAGCTGCTTGAACTTGATTAGAAATTTGGAAACAAGCAAGTGACATTTTGATCTTCTATTTATGTCAATATAAAAGAGAAGATTCGGAACAAAAATTTTCTTCATGTTTTTGTGTAGCTTCAAAATTTGATTGATGTTAACGTTGAATATTTAGTTATTGTCAATATATTTAATGTATAGGTATTATTAATATTTTCTAGTTAAATCGACTACTGCACGAAGTGTGGATGTGAGGTGTGAGTGTGAGTAAAGAGAAGACCGGATGCCTCACTCACATCCACACCTACATCCTCCTTCATGACATATATTGAAACATTCGACGGTGATGAATCAGAAGTAGTTGTAAGCAAAGGATATTAATATATGGAAAAACTATCGTGAATTATTTTTTGTTTCGTAATGAATGAATATAATAAATTTTTCTTCAGATGATATCTGAATTCATTCATTAAAAAAATCACTATTGACATTGAAGAATTGATCATAAATTCATCAAGTAAAGATGATTTATTAAAAAATAAACGGATATTTCCATCTGCTTCATTTATTGTTCTTTGCAGCAGAAAATATGCTGTACTTTCTGTTCTCATTTTCTTTTTAATCTATTGTTTTACTATTATTTCTCTATAGAAAAAAATCAGAAGAATTAAAATATCAACATTTTCTTTTTAGATTTTCTCAATAAATATAACATTTTCCTTTGTGAATCAATAGATAGAATACAAAAGTGTGTTTATTTTTATTGTTATCTTCTACATCGTTTTGCTTTTCTAATTGCATTTTTCAAACACTTTCGAATCTGATAATTGTCAATCAAACAAAGTAACATTATAATGCTCTGACCAAATGAAATAGACATGAAATAGATTTGTTCTATATAAAGAGATATTGTTACATGATTAAATTGAACAATAAGAAAGACAAAAATATTAGGAACACGCATAATAATAAGAGTTATGATAAGCATAATAATATGACGAAAAATATGAAATTTACGTTTTTGTATTTGTCATTGAAATATATTTTGATGAATAACTAAACAATATGGATTTTGTTTGATATATATTAAAACTCGAATATAAATTCCTATAATTATTATTAATGGAAAAATATAAATCCATATTGAAAAATAAATAAAACCATATAGATCATGCATTGATATCTAAAAATGAAAAAAAATTTCAAACAAATCTTTTAAATCTATCTACTTGACAAATACGATAATCCATTTGAAATTTGATTCGATCACCAATTAGAATTGGAAGACCAAAAGTAAATGAAATTAACCATTGTAATAAAACAATAAATATAATAGAACATTTCGATTGAAGATATTCTCGTCGTTTAGATATTGTAGAAAAAAGACGATAAAATGCTTGAACACAAAATGTATGATAGAGAAGACCACATCCACTTTCTATAAGAAAACCACGCAATACACATAGTTTATCATTTCCATCACTAGTTAATTGATACATCACTTGACAAACACAGACTATATTAACAATAAAGCCAGCTATTATTGAATTAAATACAAGGAAAATAGTCATTGTACGACATTGACAATAAATAATCAGTACACTAATGAAAATAAGTGCACAACCAATACCGAATAAACTATACAACAGCATAAATAAATATGATAAAATTTCAAAGAAATCCATTGAGAATAGAAATAATGTAATAGAGTGAACTTCATGTTTTATAATCATTTTTCTTTTTTTTATACGAATATATCAAAAGGTAGAAAAAATTCCTTTATGTATCTGCTTAATATTAATAAATTGATAGACAACATACATCGATTGTCATAGAATAAAATAAACGAACAAAATAATGAATCTGGATTTTAAGTTTTCAAATATTCTCTTGTAAGAGTTCTTTTGACCTTGCATATTCAATTAAAAACTATTAAATAGAATATTTCGTTCGATTGATTTTGTCTTCGATCATAAAATACATTTGATAATTTTCAAAAATTTCAAAATTCTTTAAAAACAATTAAATATTCTTTTTCCTTATCATAATTGACAAGTATAATATGAATTAAAAATCAGCTTTGTCAATTATTGGTGCGAAACATAGAAATGATAATGAACTGGTGTACATATTAAGAAAAATTTTACAAAGATTGAATAAGAATATTCATTGATCGAATATTATTTTGACAAAATAGTTTTCGATTATTTGTTAGTCGGAACAAACTATCGAATAATTTTATTTGTTAAAAATTTGAGAATCTGTCTGTTAGCTAGCTGAGAGAGAGAGAGAGATCATTTGTAAGAGGTCATGACAGATAGGAATATCTGTTAAAAGAAGAAGGCATAGGGATTCAGTGTTATTATTCCACTAACAGGTTTTTCTTGTTCCAGTTATGTATGCATGATTGAATTATATTTTTACACTTGTGAATACGAATTTATTGCAAGCTTTTGTTATTGGTTTATTTTCTTGTTTTAGATATAATTTTTATTTGTTGCTTCTATCTATTCTATGATCGAAAAATTTTCTTGTTTGATTTCATAAAATAATTCAATTGTTGTTGATTAACATAACCTCAATTATGCTATAGATGTCTGAGATGTGCACCGTTTATGCCTTTATGATACCAACTGTAACACTTTATTGCTGGGATTTTTTTTAAAGAAATAAAAATCAAACGTTCAAAGTTTGTGGAAGAGATTTTATCGATGAAAAACTTCTCCTTTATAAGATATTGTTCGTTTTATTATCTGATTTTAATGGTCATTTGTTTTATTTATAAATTAAACCGTCAAAAATCTTGATAACAAATCGAACTAACCCAAATCTCACAAAAGAAGATCTTCTAGTGATCCATCGCTTTTAAGTCGAAACTATATGCATTATATAGGTCATAATGAGTTATAAATACTTTGAAAAGAGTTCGATCCCATAGCTTATTGCTGTTGAGATACTGCATCTTTACGATATTTTCTAAGCACAGTGTCGTCGTCCACCTCAGGTACATCACAAAAACTGTGTTTAAAATTTCGACTTGAAACTTTGTACAGTAACAGGCCTCAATGAGAATAGTTTATTGTGAAAGTTTCAAATGTCTTGGTTGTTCCTATCTGCTCACTAAAATGATTTTATAACAGTGATTATTACTGTAGCTATTTTTATATTGCCGCCATCATTTGCGCTGCTCCGCTTCATTTTTTAGGGTGCATTGTACATCTTTGATATATAATTATCTAAAAAAACTGAAGATTTTCATTTGATATTCAAATATAATGGTGCTAGATTTTTGAATTTATCGAATAGTGTCTTTCGAAAGAACTCTTGCATCATATCTACTCATTGTATTATCTAGATTACATTGAGTCAAACTATTTAGGCAAGAGCTAAAGTACTTGCGAAACTTTTCATCATCGATCCTAAACTTACGCAAGGTATTTCGCAATAATATATAGATAGTAATCGCAAGCACCAGGGATACGTGTTTTTTTTTCTATATAAAAAAAGCACACTTTATTGACTAATCCTTCATTCTCTTATTGTTTTTTTTTCTCTTCCAGTAGAATCATTTTCTCCACGCTGATAAGAGAAAAAGAAAGCAAGGTCATAGAATTGACGATCTAAAGATAAAAAAATATTTAATTTCAGATGCCAATAAGGCCATCAAATCCAAATCCATTGTTGAACGCTAGTAAGTGTTCACGTCTATTTCAACAGTAAGTAACTTTATTGTTTGTCTGACAATTTCAGAATATTAATCTATTTATAGATGGGTATTTCCGTTAGTTTCAAAATGTCGTAAACAAGGAACACTTGATGTTAACGACCTCTATGAACCTCTTCCTGATTGTGAAACAGCAGCACTAACAGATAAACTTGAAGCAAATTGGTTTGCTGAAATTAAACGAAATCCTAACAACCCAAGCCTAATTCGAGCTACATTATGTACTATGAGATGGAAACCATTTCTCATTGGCCTTATTCTTATTCCTTCTGTAGGATCCAATATTCTAATCGATCATTTTCATTTCATAATTCCTATTTGATAGGAATTTTTCAACATTATTCAACCACTCTTACTTACATTTCTGATGAGATTCTTTGAACCATGTTCTACAATGCCAGCTTGGCATGCTTGGCTTTTAGTTATGAGTACAATTTTTATAGCATTTTGCTCTAGTGTTATTGTTAATTATGTAAGTCTTGTCTTCTTTTTTTTGGTGAACATTATCATTGTATTCGTCTAGGCTTTTTTTGTAACTAATACTTTGGCTTTACAAATGCGTGTTGCTTATAGTGGTCTAATCTTTCGAAAAGCAAGTATCAATATGTAAGAAATAATTGACCAAATTTTTTTTTAAATTTAAATTATTAGCTTCTTCGTTTGTCGAGTCATGCATTTAATAGTATTAGTTCGGGTGAAATTACTAATCTATTATCAAATGATGCTACTCAAATTGAAATGGCTCTCTTTTTTATTAACTATTTATGGGTATGTTTACAATTGTGTCAAGTATCTTATCTATGTACTTCATTTGATTATTCACGTCGAAAGCATTGTTATAATTTTTTCTAACAATCTAAAAGATCAAATTCATACATGAGACAAATAATATATTTTAGAAATCCTACACTA
>CAJNOL010003472.1:0-22443 GCA_905250125.1 Rotaria sordida
GATGGTAGACCTACATAACATACATCTATGTACGTATGATTAGAAGCGTCCATCTGATCATCGTCTTTCCGAAGATGATGATCATGAATGTACTAGTCATACATACATAAATGTATGTTTGCCTTATCATTGACGGCTTTGTTCACTGTACAACCCAACAGAATACGGAGGGTGCCCCTGGTCGCGCGTGCGCGAAATGTGTTGCAGCTTGTGCACTTCGACGAGCCAAACGTGTTCAAGAAGGCCATTTTATTTTCTCGTTTAAAAAAAAACAATTACATTTTCTTTTTCAGAAGTTCAATGTTTCTTTCTGTGCGTGCAGTACTTGGATGTGCTGGGGGAAGAGCAATTTTCTTGATTTGTAGTGCTTTTTCGTAATATGAAAGTGCTTTGGAGTACTCGCCCATTTTATCATACACCATGCCGATGTTGTTGTAGGAAGCAGCCAAGTCGGGATGATTCGGAGGGAGAGCTATTTTTTTGATTTCAAGTGATCGTTCGTATGATGAAAGTGCTTTCGAGTACTCGCCCATGTTATAATACACCAAACCGATGTTGTTGTAGGAACCAGCCAAGTCGGGATGATTCGAAGGGAGAGCTATTTTTTGGATTTCAAGTGATCGTTCATACGATGAAAGTGCTTTCGAGTATTCGCCCATGTCATCATACACCGCACCGATGTTGTTGTAGGAAGAAGCCATGTCGGGATGATTCGGAGGGTAAGCTATTTTTTTGATTTCAAGTGATCGTTCGTATGATGTAAGTGCTTTTGAGTACTCGCCCAAGTTATAATACACCGAACCGATGTTGAGGTAGGAAGCAGCCAAGTCGGGATGATTCGGAGGGAGAGCTATTCTTTTGATTTCAAGTGCTCGTTCATACGATGAAAGTGCTTTTGAATACTCCCCCATGTTATCACACACCATACCGATGTTGTTGTAGGAAGAAGCCATGTCGGGATGATTCGGAGGGAGGGCTTTTTTTCGAATTTCAAGTGATCGTTCGTACGATGAAAGTGCTTTCGAGTACTCGCCCATGTTTTTATACACCAAACCGATGTTGTGGTAGGAAGAAGCCAACGAGGGATGATTCGGAGGAAGAACTTTCTTGTCGATATCAAGTGCTTTTTCGTAATATGAAAGTGCTTTTGAGTGCTCGCCCATGTTGTAATACACATTACCGATGTTGTTGTAGGACTGAGCCAAGTCGGGATGATTCGAAGGGAGAGCTATTTTTCGGATTTCAAGTGATCGCTCGTGCGATGAAAGTGCTTTCGAGTACTCGCCCATTTTATTATACACTACACCGATGCTATTGTAGGAAGCAGCCAAGTCAGGATGAGTTGGAAGGAGAGCTTTTTTTTCAATTTCAAGTGCTCGTTCGTATGATGAAAGTGCTTTTGAGTACTCGCCCATGTTATAATACACCAAACCGATGTTGTGGTGGGGAGCAGCCAAGTTGGGATGATTCAGAGGGAGAGCTATTTTTTCGATTTCAAGTGCTCGTTCATACGATGAAAGTGCTTTCGAGTACTCGCCCATGTTATTATACACCAAACCAATGTTGTTGTAGGATTGAGCGAAGTCGGGATGATTCGAAGGTAGAGCTATTTTTCGGATTTCAAGTGATTGTTCGTACAATGAAAGTGCTTTCGAGTACTCGCCCATGTTATAATACACCAAACCGATGTTGTGGTAGGAAGCAGCCAAGCTAGGATGATTCGGAGGAACAGCTATTTTTTGGATTTCAAGTAATGGTTCGTACGATGAAAGTGCTTTCGAGTACTCGCCCATGTTATTATACACCGAACCTATGTTGCCGTAGGAAGCAGCCAAGTTGAGCTGACTCGGTGGACTCATTTTCTTGTGCATATAGATTGCTCTTTCGTAAAATGTTATTGCCTTCGAGTATTCTCCTATGCTTTGATACACCGAGCCAAGTTGACTATTATACTGCGCTTTGTCTCCATCAGAAGATGCCTTCTCAAGGAGCAGCTGATAGAGATGTTCTGCTTTTGCAGGCTCACCCAACTTAATAAGAATTTGACCCAGTCGAGACCACCCTGTTCCCACGACGTCAAGTTCTTCGCGTAAATGTGCTGTAAGTTTGTTAAAATCATTATCTTGATTACCAGTGAGGGTGAGATTGACTTGCCAGAAACGATCTGTATGCTTGTCTTCAATACGTTCTATATGATCGATGCGAAAAATTGTATGTGTCGAAAAAAGAATTTCTTCTTCTTGATCGTCGTAGAAGCCAACATTTTTCACGTTGATGAAAGGTGTCGATGAAGCTGTGCAAATGGCCGTATCGATGTTCATAACGAAGAGAATACCAACTGAATTCGTATCCAATGCTGCCGATTGTGCATAGGTTTCGAAAGAAATCTCACGATTACGACTTGTCGACAGAAAATTATTAAACGACATAAGTCCACCTTTGGTTTTCTTCATTTTTTCAAAGGCTTCCATGGATAAGCCTTGACCACGAAAAACTTGAAATTTCGATGGCATGGCTACTTTGCTACTTTGCTGTTCACGATGTAATTGTGTGATATGATTATGTAGATGTCGAATGAAAAAACCTAATTTCATTATTATATCAACATCCATTAGTCGAAGACCACGATTGAGCATTGAGTAGATAAAATATGGACCCGTGTACCACCAAATGGATGTATGATTACAATATTCTTTTTCGATCTTTTCGAGTGTTTTTTCGGCAGCATCACTATGAAGACGACAGTAGTCAACGAGTTCTTTAATTGATTTTGTATCATCATCTTCGATTTCCAAAAGTGCTTCTTTTAACAATTGTGTATACATAAATAATGGATCAATACGATTAAAACTGATTGAGATCATATTTTGACCACAATTTCTTTGGTCGATTTGTAATGCGTCACAGATTGGTTCAATTTGTGTGTACACACCTTTTACCTTAGGTATTGTTTTGATCCATTCCGTATGAGTCGATGGATTATGACATAAAACATAAATGGAGGTTAGTTGTGGGTATTCTTGAATTTCTGGTATTATATGTTGTCCTAGTGCACCCGACACAATCATGAATACTTTCTGATTGTGAATGTCAGTGAGAAAATCAATACATTCGTCAACGTCTGTAAATGAGGTGACTATTGCCGAAATATCATATAAATGTTGTATTGATTTTTTATAATCGTCTTTGGATTCATCGAAATTGTCATCAAGCCAGATCAAAAGAAAATCTTGAAGCATTCGACGAACGGGTCGTGACTGTGTGGTACTTCTGCTCACCACTATTGTCGCTCCTGCTGCTGCTACTGATTTATTTGGCTTACTTGTTGTAGATGATGAGTCGCTAGCCATTGGTTCAGAATTTTTCTCGTCCACTTTAATGATAATGACGATGATGGTGATAGTCTTCTGATTTTTTTTTCAATTTACGTATATCAATGAAAACGTGGATACTTATTATACACTGTATGAATCAACAAAAGAAAACATTTCATCTCTGTCTCGAAATATGTTTCGGTTTTCTCTTCCTTTTTATGTTGACACTTTTATTTTTGTTTGACTGGTAGCTGTCGACTTCAAGACTTCTTATTCCGATCGTTGTATTTTTATTTCAAAAGTGTTGCTGACGGAACGTAACAGGCAAACTATGTGTACATGCATCAAACATGAGTCAAGGAAGAACAAGAACGAAATATATAAAAAAAAGAGAATTGCATTATCATCATTTATAATAGAAAAGAGAAAAAAAACGAAAAATTTAAAAATCAGACAAAAAAAATTTTGTTATTTATTCTTTCTGTTTTTCCTTTTAGTTGCCTCAGGCTTCATCAAACAAGAATAATGCATAGCAACCTATTATGAGTGGATGATGGCTTCTACTGTTGCCAACATGCTCTTGTTGATGTATGTTTCCATGTTCATTAGTGCATTGAGTGAATAAGTCTTGTTAAATCCAAAGTAACAAGAAAAAGAAAGAGAAACTACCGTTTTCTGCTAGTTCGTTCAGCTTATCTACATGCACACAACTAATTTCACTGTGTTTTGATTCATTGTACGATCTATTTCAATCATCCATTGTCAGTATGATGGGTTTAAAGAAAATTTACAGCGTACATTCGCGCTCTAATACAATAGAGGTTTTTTTAGTTGTTGGATAGAGATAGTTCTCTTTTCTTTTATTGAATTGGCTGTGTTATGCTCAAATTATTATGTTTTCTTTTGAAGTTTGCGTCATCATCTCAACAAACCAAGGAAGAAGAAAAATAAAAATAAATTCATGAGAATATGAATCAATGTTATTTGCATTCTTGCCAAGGATTTATCTGTTCGTTCTTCATAATCATACTTTGTATCATACAGATATTATTCTAACAGATTTTCACTAATAACAAATTTATTTTATTTTTGTAAGAAAAAAATGAATAGAAAAACAAGATTTGTTTCTCATTATGTTTTTTTTCTGTGTTATTTATATATAATTTAATAGAATTTATGATATACAAGCATATATTACAATGTACAACAACAAGAAAACGTATATAGTAGTTTTTATCTATTAAAGATATGATGTTTTAGATAATGATGGTATGATGATTTTTTTAGATTATTATTTGAAAATATTGATCGAAAACATCCTTAATAAAATTTAAAAAATCGATTATACTGTTTTAGACATTATCATTTATAATTCTAAATATAAAATAGTGTAGAAATACTATTATTGTAATATAAATTAAAAAGTAAAGTAAACATACTCATTTTGCTAAACATAATGAATTTTACTTGTAAAAATGAAAATCTACAAAATGACACGGTTTACGTTGAAATATTTTTGTGTGATCGAAACGGCAATGACGATTATTTCTAAATTTAAAAAAAATATCTAGTTTAATGAAAGTCTTTAACTAACTAATAACATGTCTATATCGGTCAGATAGAGAACTAATGTTCTTTGAAAAATCATCTTTTTCTTTTGTTCTATTCTATCTTGAAACTATTTTTATTTGAAGGCCTCCTTATCTATAGTAGCTAGTAGATTTTATACCTCAGAAAGATAAGTTTAATTATCAGGTTTAATTTTTATTCAATCACTGATGCAAAGAGAAAAAAAACGATAGTCATTTTCAAAATCAACAACAAAGCTCATTCCAATACTAGACACTTTTCAACTTCATATTATGGATAAGTATGTCGAAAAAATGATGTTTATTTTCCTTAATGCTCTAATTCTTCGATTTTTCGAAAGTATTTTTGCTATCAATAGAAATTTTATTAATTCTCATACGAACATCAATAAGGTTCTAGTTTTGTGAAGACTAGTAGAACATGTTGATAAAGTATCAGTCAAATAATTCTAGCCGTTTTAATGTAAATCAATCGTCTATAACGAGCTTAAATGAACCACAAGAATTGATCAATAACATTATTCAATTATAGACACTTGTTTTTTCTTTGGCTAAGATGGAACAAATGACCATAGTTATGTCAATGTTGAAACGTCTTATAACTCTCTATTATCATTAGATCATCAATCCACATAATTCTGATTGAAACAAAATAAAATTAATATGTTGTTGAACAAATACGAATGACCATAACTTATATCAACATCTGATTCTATCTTATGTTGATACTCAGCTTCTGAAGTCTGTTGTGATATTTAATGAAAATTATCTACAAGATCAACTGTATCATATATGGAAATGAATATAAACATATCATTGTATCTAATGATTCATCAATGACAATCAACATGAAACTGAAAACAAGAATATGCAAAAAGGAAAGAGTAAGAGATTTTTTTTGTATTACTTGTCGAATACGATTATCAATAATTTTATTTATCATAGAAGTGTGTAGGTCTTCTCATTGTTCATACCCATACCCTCTAGATATATTTTGGTTGTTTCTTTCTTTTTCTGTTAATACTTGTTGCTTTTTGGCTGTTTGTTATAGATATACTCTAAAGGACTTCTTATCTAGATCGTTCGTTCGTTGAAAAGAAAAAGAAACGAAAATTTTAATCATAAATGGAATTTAAAAATATTGTTGCTGTTTTTTCTTCACATGATTTTCTCATCTTAGTTACTTTATGTGCATTGCTGTTAACTACCATTTACTGCCATGTTTGTTTCTTTCTTTCTCATCTTTGTTAGCTATTTCGTTCATCTTACAAATGAAAATAGATACAAATCTCAATAGTATTGTAAAAAAAGTAGAAAAATTCCAATAAAAAAAATTGTTTGTCTTCTCAGTTAAATAGAGATCGTTTCTTGTTTTTTTCTTTATTGATAGGCATTTTTTTTTGTTGCATAATAACTTGTTATGTATACAAGTGTCTTTTTGCTTACTAGCAAACGAAAGATTGTTTTCATCATTTATGTTTAAGTGTCAGAGAAATATCATGCGATTGAATAGAAACATAGAATAGTTTATAAATCATTTCATGGAAAAGGATTGCTCTAGTTAATCAATAGATTCTGGGCCTGTATTTCGGTTAAAACCTTCAAGCAGGAGAAAACGCTTTTCAGATAATATAGAATAGGTAGTCGAATACTAATTGACGAAAATCAGACTGAGAAGCTGTCCGTCATTCGGAGCAATCCGTCCTCAACAGTAATCGAGCGTAGAATATCATGCAAGTTAAGAATAAAAAAATTTATTGGCCATTGAATTTTAATGAGAAATTAACTAATTTAGTCATAGTAGTTCACTAACTATTGTTATAGTTGAAGTACGAAATCGAACTAAATTATTCTTAGGAACTTCTTGTGGCCTATTTGGTAAATATGTCACATGAATCTACACTTATTCGTCGTTGATCAGTTGTTTATCTTATTTATTATAACTCGTTATCCTATGATTATAACACGTTTTCTAATGACAATACGATTGGTAAGTTTTCGTTCAAATAATAATTTCAATTCGTTGTAATTTTCTTTTATTTTAATAGATCAATTTACTTGAACATCATAATCAAAATAATATTACATGTTTAATAATTGATTATCTTAGTTTAATAAAAAGTCTTATTCAGTTACTTGGTTTAAATATGTAAGAATTCCAATCATTATCAAGCAATAGTCAATAACAAATAAATGTAAGTAAAAATATTGATACAAATGAATAACATCTTTCAATCAGTCAGTATTCGACAAATAAGGGATGATTTTATTTTCAATGTGAATCATTTTAGCGTGTTCATATGGTATGTTATATTTGTTTACAATATAATGACCATAATGCTGTATCGAGTTCATTGGAAACACTTCTAATTATATTTCAACATTCAAATTCGATGTATAGAAGAAATTTGTATTAGTCAAGCATTAAAAATATGTAAATATTAAGAAAAAGAAACAAGAGTTTTTTATTTCTGCATTTTTCTAAAACAATAGCTTACTCAACATGTCAAATGTTGATTTACTGAAATTAATGACAAACGAACATTAACTGCTAAACTTATTGGACAAAGTATTTCAAAGTAAGCAGTATAAAAAGAGATCAATTATTTTTTTTTTTCGATTAAATATATGGGTAAAATCAGCGAAAACGGGACATTCCCTCATTGCATTTGAATGCAATTCTCTATCAGTATAGATGTTTTGAGTGAATTGTTTTTGCATAGGCTTATGTAAAATTGTCTGCTCTTTCATATGATTATTAATTAATTAATTAATTAATTAATAATTAACTTATTAAGAAGTAATTAGCGAATATCTCGAGAACCGAATGAGGAAAAAACTTGAAAACTTCAGGATTGGCTCTAGGGTATGAGCCGCATATATGGTAAAATTTTCATCGAGATCGGACTTCAAAAAGTTCCTTCCAAAAAATCGACCTTTCAGAGCCCTTAGACAGAGCGGAAATGGAAATGTTTGTCTTAGTATTATTCTAGGACCTCGTACCATTAATATGAGCCCCTTGGAATCGATTTCGAACTTTTCAGTTCGTTACCAGAGCATTCGATCAGTAGTGTAGTCGTACTCAGTCACGTCGCTAACAAAGTTGTCACGTCGCTAACGCCAAATAGATTTTATTCTTTTAAAAACCTAAACATTCTCAAAATAATTTTACACTGGGATTTGGTGGCCTTAGGAGTGGTGTCTAGTATCGCGTATTAAGTTTTTGACAATTGTGCAACACTTAGAAATTTTTAAAAACCAAAGTATATCAAGTGACTTTTGATGTCCTTTTTTGTGTCACGTCGCTAACGCTAGTTTTTCGTTAATAACTCCTCTGAACAAAGCTCTAGAGTGTTGTTTTTTTCATAGTATCTAGAGTAAATAGAGACTTGTACACCATTCAAAAATCACACTTAAACTAGTTGATAGTGCCGAGATATGCATACTCCAAGTTTACGATGTCACGCCGCTAACGAATGATTTTACCCATATACTCAATAGGAATAGATTTGATTATCCTACTGAAAGTATGTTTGATTCTGGTCTGAGTTTTTTTTTGTAAAGTTTCAGTTCAGTAAAATAGATTTATTTTATAATTCGAAATTATTTTCAATGTTACAATAATAGGAGAACTCAGGTGAATGAGATCAATATGGTGAAACAACTCGTGAAACAATTTAATTGACATTGTTTCAAGTGGTTAAGATCTCAAAGCGTTAGTGAAAGTTATCTGATAGATACGACAATTTCACTGTTAAATTGTTGAAAAAAAAACATATGATACATATTTACTGGAATCTGAAAATTCGAAAATGAAGATTTCTCGACATAGATTCAGCAGTTCCAGCCCTATTTCTAGTTTTAATTTTTTTGAATCCAACCAAAACAGACTCGAAAAGATATCCAAGTAGAATACGTTACTGAATAGTTTAGGCATACAAAAATTTTAGAGTCCATAGGGTGCATCTATGTATCACAGATGGATGTGGGTGTGGATGTTCTATCTTTCAACTATATCCACAATTGCACCCATACCCACACCCTCCCTATAAAATAGAGGAGATACACTGTTAAAATATATGACTACATTAAGAATATAGCATCTGATGAGTTCTTTAAGCAAGGATGAAACCGATCACGGCTGCTTATTCTTAATGTAGTCATGCATTTCAACATTGTACCTCTATTTTATAGGGATAGATTCGCAGTTTCGTCGTCATTTTATGATGATGGGTTTGAATAATGCCATCTGATGAGACTCTTAAGCAAGGTCGAAAACGGTCATGGCTGCTTATTTTCACTAAAGGAGATTGGGATTCTACTGCCATGTTTTCGAGACATCTAATAGGTTTCCGCCTGCTAGGAAAGTTCTTAACTTTCACAGGGTCCTACGACCACTTTCGAGTGGTTGTAGGGGGCGTCCCTGGGCTGCTAGTAGCCACTCGTCTGGTCATGAGGCTAGCAATCTCTAGCTGGACATTAAACAATCTCTGCTAACGAAAGGAAACATTATAGGTGCGTTAATGCACAAAATCATGTCTTCTTCGGCGGATGGAACGTTAGATCTTGTATAAAGCAATCAAAGAGAGAAATAATAATCAAACAATTAAAAAAATATCAAATACAAATAGCCGCACTAAGTGAAACGTGTATGTGTGATTCCGGTGTAAAATTAGTAAGCGACTACACGATGATCTATTCAGGTGCGCCATACGACAGAAAAACACGAAAAGCTCATGGTGTGGCAATCTGTCTCAATCCGATTGCCACAAAAGTTTGGAAGGATTCAGGGAGCGAATGGGTACCAATAAGTGAACGAATTATTAAAATTCGACTCTACTGCGCACCAATTCACATTACTGTAATTGCAGTCTATTCTCCTATTAATCCAATAACGAAACAAATGAGCGATGAAAATGATAAATTCTATAATGACTTACAAGATACATTAAATGATGTATCCACAAAAGATATGATCATCATTATGGGTGATCTAAATGCGAGAGTTGGCAATGATCAACAAAAACGACATCAACACGTAATAAGAAGCGGTATAGGACCATTTACAGTTGATATAGAAAATGAAAATGGGACGAGACTTATCGACTTCTGTGAGATTAACAACATCATAATCTCTAACACATTTTTCAAACATAAACTAGTGCATCAAACATCGTGGATGCATCCAAGAAATAAAAAATGGCACATGATCGACTATACTCTTGTAAATAAGAAGTTTAGATCAAGTGTTGAAGATGTTCGAATGCTCAGAGGGGCAGCAGGTACAATAGGAACTGACCACCATCTAATGCGTGCCAAGATTAAAATACATCTGAAAAGCAGAAAAAAAAATGTCAACTCGAAGAAAATAAACGTTGATAGTGCTAAGCTAAAAGATGACAAATTACTAGAAGCGTTTCAAAAAGATCTTCGTGACATATTCGATAATGCAAAAGATGACACAATCAGCATTGACCAGAGATACAAACTATTTTTGTCACAGATAAAAGAAAAGGCCAAATATCATTTTCCTGTTGATAAAAACACAAACCGAAAAAGGAAAGAATGGTTGACAAGCGACATTCTTAAAGTTATTGACCAAAAATCAATAGCTTTTGTTGAATGGCAAAACAATCGTGGCTCTAATTTAGAGTCTAAATTTCATAAAGACTATAAACGCCTGCGAAAAATAGTGAAAATAATGACGGAACATCGTCAAGAAGAATACTGGGATGAAGTATGCGAAAATATAGAAAAATCTATCAAAAATAATGATCCTATAACGGCTTTTTCCATCATTAGACGTCTCAGAGGAGGAAGTAAAAGAGGCGAAAACATGCCAGTGCAAGATAAAAGTGGTAAACTACTGGTAAATTCAAGAGATACCTTGAAACGTTGGCGTGAATTTTTCTATGAAACTCTCAACGTAAACTCATCAATTGATCAAAATCTCATTGACCTAATTGAAACTCCGACTCTGTCAATAACTGAAGAGCGGCGGCAAAATGCACCACCATCTATTGAAGAAGTGAGGAAAGCATTAAATCAAACGAAGTCTAGGAGAGCCCCAGGTAGTGATGGAGTTACAGTTGACATCCTAAAAGCTGGTGGTGAACCAATAATACGATGGATGTTCGAATTCTTTACTGATGTATGGGAGAACGAGCAGATGGTAAAGGAATGGAACATGACAACCCTAATCAAACTGTACAAAAATAAAGGTGATAGGAAAATTTGCGACAACTATAGAGGCATCGCACTATTGAATACAACTAGTAAAATATTTTCACGTATTATACTTAACCGTATTCATGATTTAGTAGACTGCCAACTATTAGAAATACAATCTGGTTTTAGATCAAATAGGTCGACTATAGATCAGATATTCACTTTAAAAATGACAATGGAAAAAAGAAGAGCATTCAATAAGCCTTTATTTATGTGCTTCATTGATATCACGAAAGCCTACGATTCGGTCAACCGTAGACTCTTATGGAAGGTATGTCGTAGTTATGGCATTACTGATAAATTGGTTAGCTTATTAAAAATACTATATAAACACTCAATAGCAAAAGTCAAAATAAATGGTGAATTGTCGGATAGTTTCGAAATGAATACAGGTGTAATGCAAGGAGGTATTCCTTCACCAATCCTATTCAACATTCTATTTGACTTCATCATAAGAGAAGTTATTAATGAAGCTGCCATATCAGGAGTAAAATTCTCGTATGGTAGTAATGATTTCTTTCACGGAAAAAACGAAAACCATGATGAATTTGACATTTTGGCATTATTATATGCAGATGACCTACTTGTAATGTGTGAAAAGATCTCTGATCTAGAAAAATTCATTAGTTGTTTTGAAAAAGTAACACAACAATATGGTTTGACTATGAACATTAAAAAAACCTGTGTGATGTCACTACAACAACTAAAAGAAGGTCAACATAGAAAGGTATTAAAAGGACAAGTTATCAACTATGATGACGATATAAATATAAATATTAGAAATCAAAAAATCGAAACAGCTGACTCTTTTACATATTTAGGTTGCACGATAACGAAAGATCAGCGACATGACACAGAAATATCTGTAAGACTAACAAAAGCTTCTAAAGCTTTTAATTCACTACGCCATGTCATATGGCATAGAAAATCAGTCTCTATCACAGCAAAACTTCGAATTTTTAGAGCTTGTGTAATACCAGTTTTACTATACGGTAGTGAAACATGGGCTCTTACTTTAAAACAAGAACAACGAATAACTACTTTCTATAATAAATGTTTACGGACAATCATAGGAGTAAACTTAGGTGATAGAATGTCTAATGAAACATTGTTAGACATTACAGGTCAACCATCAATTGAAAATATTATGCGTAGAAACAGACAAAGATGGTTTGGGCACGTTAACCGCACTACTAACCCGAACGGTTCACCATCATTAATAAAAAAAGTGATGTTTTCATATTTTCATGATGAAAAGAGACCTAGTAATATAGGAAGATGCAAACAGTGGGAGGACAAAATTCTAAAAGACATAAATGAATTACAAATACAGAACTGGCGCAGGTTAACGCTTGACAGGAAAAAATGGCGTGAAACAATTAATAAGAATGTTTATGTAAAACCAGTTTCTGCAAACATTAAAGATATTGTGTATCAATATAAAAAACAATCAGCTCAGAGAAGAAAAACAGATCTAGCTGTATTGACAGACTCAATAAAACGTAAAGTCACAGAAATATTGGTTAAAGAGAACAAACAATATAGATGTCCTGGCTGCACACTAAGTTTTAAGCCACAGGGAATTACAAATCACGTCAAATCATGCGTGGCAGCAAAAGTGTGGTGCAAAAGAAATAGGATTAAATAGACAAATTGATGGCTTTTCAACTACTATAATTGAATTGAGATTCGTATGATGTCTATTATCTAAACTGTTCATCAGAGGGTAATAGACTGATAATATCTTTTTTCAATTCTAGCGGCAATCAACGTGGTGTTCGTCGAAAAATAGACAATAGACTCTCTTACTTTTTTTGTTCTTTTTTCTTTTTTACTATTTTTTTGTATTATGTTTCTCACCCCACACTGGTAACGGTAAGGGTATATAAATAAAAAAAAACTAATAGGTTTTCGAAAGTTTTCGGTTTTTGATAGAATTTGCTTTGGTTTTTTAATTAGTATTGAATAAAAGATTTTTATATCAATCATTATCGCAAACTAGTTAACTGGCAGTCAATTTGTAACGGATTGGGATGAGTAAATGAACGTATTTTGTCTTTTAAATTTCAAACACATAATATGTTCTGTTAAAAAGAAACAAAATTATATCACAAGACGCAATGTGAAAAGCTCTGCAATATAAAAAAAAACAGTTTATTCTATATATACACTTTCTATTTTCGGAATGGACAACATTCTATGCAACCGATCTTCGAAAAACTCCGGATTGCATTTCTCCTTTTCAACCAATATCAATTATATAATTGCGATTTGTGATTGTCTATTTTAACAAGAAAAGACGTATATATAAAATAAGTTGCTCTTTCTCAATGGTGGAGCATTTCACGCCGAATCTTGTGATATATTTTGTTTTGTAATATTATGTTTTAAAAAAGGCAAAACGAACAAAAGAGAAGACAAATAGTATGTATGAGTGAAGATGTTGTTCATTTCTTTCTTACTGGCACTCACATCTACGTCTCAATTCACCTCTCAAGGTAACAGTATTTATCGGATGTTCGGATATACCTATTGTTCAGTTCTTCCATTTTCTTTGCTGATTATAGTCTAGGGTGTAGGTGTGAAATAGGATAATCCAGACACCCGCCATAGCCACCACTGTTGCGCATACACACCCACACTCAAAGCAAAAAAACTGTCTGATCCGTAGAATAAGAAGGCAAAGTTGCAGTGACTGGTTTGAGAAACGCTAGAAAATGGAAAATATTACCTAGAGAGAAAAGACGAATGGATCAGTAGTTGTCTGATTCTCGGAATTTCTCGCATGAACGACGTCGTGATTGCCTTTTCAATTAACGAATAACCTTCACAGTTCCATTTTCAAAAATCATCTATCTCAGATAAAATGGTAAATATCTGATAAAGAGTGTTAAGTCATGCACTCTCTTATACCATTTCCTTTTTTGATCTCATATTTGAAGTTTCTTTCTGTCTATGTAGTTTTAACGCTTTTGAAATGGACCAAGACTCTCTTTGCTGTTCTCGCCTTGTTTGGTTTGTCTTCTTCCGTGAATCAGTCACCCGTGTTTTTTTCGTTACTCATTCTTTTGTCGGACTTTTCGATTCTTGTTAACTAAAAAAAAACGAGAGACAATTCATAACAGCCAGATCGAAATCGCTTCACTTGTAATTTCTGTCCAGAAGCACTTGAATGGAACAGGCTAGATCTCAACTTGCTTTTCTTACTAAGGTACGAGTGAAAGTGACGAATGATACTTCTTCTCCATTGATAACAGTGAAAAAGGAGAAAATAATTGACATAATTGCTATGAGAAGTCTCTAGCACTTTGCCTAAGAACATCTAAATGTCACTCTCTTGTTTTTGATTAAGCATATTAACAAACGATGCAATCACCAATGTTGTTTTAATTCATCGAAAACAACAGCTAATAAAATAAATAAGAAAAAAAAGACGACGAATAAAAGATAAAGTGTTAAATATCTGTTCTGGACTTTTTACTGGTAATTTTTATTTCAAATAATATGTTCAACTGATTTCATCTGTTTGTTATCGTTTTCATATATACAACGGATTAAAATTCTATTGTCATTTTTGATCATTTATCATAATAAACGTAAATAAGTGAGACAAATTTTCTAAAGAATACCAATTATGATCGTTAGTCTCGATAGAATCGAAGTGAATCTGTGAAGTCAAAGTCACATAATTGAATGCTATAAAACAAATAGTACTCAACCCTTTGGCAGTAGGTGATACAAATATGCGTCACAGTAATTTTCTAGTATATTGGTGCTCATAGAAACGCCTGTGATATTAATTTTCGTGAAAGCATTTATTAGAGACATTTTATACAAGTTCAACACTGACAAAACAATGTATCTGAGAGACTTTCGACTGGAAGTGATTCGATCCATTGCCAAATCTATTGAAAGTCAAAAGGAAGATCATCTTTGGAAAATCCAATGAGGCTTACTGCTCGACATTTCGTTCCCTCATTCAAGATTACTCAGTTAAAGGTACATCTAAAAGTACAAAGAGGCTAAAGTGCCATGTTTGCTCTAATACAATAATAGCTCGAAAAAAATATTAAAACAAGATATGAGTGTGTTCAATGTAATGTCTGTTTGTGTGTTATACCTTATTTTGAACTACATCACAGTTTGAAAAACTTTTAAACATGCAGATTTATAAAACAAAATTAATAAATAGAAATATAGGTTGATTTATGATCAAATATACGGAAAAAGAGAACTTTTTTATTTTTTTCAAACAAAAAAATTCCGCCACCAAAGGGTTAAATTGTGGATAGAATTGCTTACAAAATATTTACCCTTCATATCAAAACACAGCAAAAGCAAACTATTAATTATCACATTTTGTGTCAAAAAATTGGTTTACTGATATGATAAGAGAACTTTTCTAGGTAAACATTTCCACAGAAATTAATTTTTCCACAAAGAAGCTATATAAAAAAATTTTAACAAGAGAGATATATCCAGTTCCTTGTAAAAGGTGGAGATGAGCACTTTGTTCAATAAGTAAACCAATAGTGAATCTGCGCAAAAAGTAGGAACACAAAGAGAGAAATACAAGAATGAGAAGGTGAACGAGACAAAACTTTATCCAAATAGAATGATATACTATGTCCTTTCGAGAATCGACTTAAAGAAATTTTTAGGAGGTAATATTATCTGGACGCGGGTGGTTCGCGCAAGTAGTGTACGTCCCTGGTCGTTACCATAAGGACAAGATAAAGAAAACGAATGTATTTTGATCAATACAAGTTTGAGGTTGAAGCAATCAATCATGCTGCAATTAAGATATATTTTAAACATCATAAGAAGTATCATTTATAAATCAAAAAATGTTTGTGTTAATGGTGAACTGCATTTGAACTAACAACGCTGTTCACAACCTGAAATATCGAAAAATATATTGCAAGTTCTCATTATAGTTTGGATTCTAATAAAGAACCATGGCGAAGTACTTACAGCATCCGCAGCATGCTTTTATTCAATATGGCATCCATAATCTTTCTGTTAGTAGCCACAGCAATAAATGGCATCCCTGTTGAACGTCTTTCTTCTAGTATTGAACGGGACATTTCGAGTAACTGCAATTTAAATTAAAGTGAAAAGGTACAGCAAATTTTACACATTTTAATCGAACATAGAACAGTAAAATCAATGATGACAACGTTTTTTATATTTGTGCAAAGAAATGTCGGTGTAATAGTTACATACATTCGAATGTGCCTTATCAGAATCTGTTGTTCAATTTTATCAACTCGACTTTCAAGTCTGGAAAATAATCGCAATAGTTTTTAAAAAACTTATACATTCAGTTTTACTTTCATCTAACTGCAGTAGGTAGAGTACGCTAGATATATAGACGCAGAATTTCTTTAAAATAAACTGGAATTTATAGAGTGCGCTAGACGCCTGCTTTCCTTTCTTTTTCTTTTAAATTAATTATGATTTATAGAGTTCACTAGACATTATTGTCACTAAATTAACAGCATATCGATCACCTTCGCTCGTACTTTTCTTTGACCCAAAAACTCACGACCTCTACAAGTTGCAGAGAGTTTTCTAAAAAAATTAAACATTTGATTGAACTTTTTTGAATCATTTAGGTTCTTTACAAGTTCCTATTAAGAAAATCTTGAAAAATGAACTGTAAAATTTAATCGTTTAAAATAAAACTAATAAGACGGTTGGCATTGTAATCAACCGAAAATTTAAAACAATTTTATTTTATACTTAACTTTGATTTTATTTATGTTCGCAAATGGGAAGTAGCCATCAATACACAACCGTTTGTTTGTGTATTGGAGGAAACTTTTGTTACATGTGATGGCGTTATCCGGAGCATTAGCATTTCAACAATGTTGGAATACATATCTATTAATAACAGACAATAATAATATTTGGTATCATAGTCTGACTCGGGTCAGATCAGAATAAATGATCATGATGCCTACAGAATGAAAGACATTGAACTTACCACGAAGCTATAAATACTCGTACAGTCTTATCTGTTATTATCATGTGACTTTTTATAGAGAAAAAGATCAATTTACAGCAATTGCTGCATTAAATAATATAAACTTTGAAATATTTTCATTTTTTTAATTTATCAGTGTCACTTAAAATTGCATACATGACATCGGTTACATATGATTAACTTTATAAAAACAATAATCATAATTTTTGGATCACCGAATACAAGAAAAACGGTTTTTTCGATAATTAATTGCTTATTCAACAAATGCTCAATGGATGCAGTATCTTAACTTTTTTGTCTTTTTAAAAGTAAAAAAGAATTAATTTAAATTTTAAATTCAAATTAAGTAATTATTTTTTCTTTTTCTTTTTTACTTTGAATGACGATTATATGCATTTTGTTTCTTCTGTCACATATGACTCTTTAGTGTAAGAATTCGTATATGAAGAAGCAGAAAAAACTCTAGATTTTAACACATAAACATTAAATGTATTGTAAATGCGTTCATAACCAATCCAGATAAAATATTTGTTGCACATGGATGCATCTAAACGCCCGATGGCAATAGTGTCTGAATGTACATATTGTGTTCTGACTGCATTTAGACGCTATTTTAAGTTGTTTTTAGCCACATTCAGACGCAATTCTATTTCAAGTTGTGTTTGAAAGCAACTCTACCATTGTGTCTGAGCTACATCCAGATTCATTCGTTTCTTCTACTTCTTATCTGTTTGTATCTCTAATAGATTTACATGGAAACTAACTTTGAACTTCATGTTTGAGCTAAAATGGACGTTTTGCTTAACACTTAAATTTTATTTATTTTGAAATTCAAATTACTATGCTTAACATATGTGTTATACAAGAGCGAAATTGATTTCGTGAAAAAAAAATGCTGGTAGTAATACCGTTTTGGAATGAATGTTCTATACATTTCAAAATTTGATACGTGTACTCATTTGTTTCTATTTCACCGATTAACTAAGTCTTCATAGCTTTATATGCTGAACACAAATATGATGAGATTTCTTGTATCCAACTATTTGTGTTTATATTCTGTATCATACAATGCTAGCCACTGATATTTGAAACTGCAGATTATCGAGAAGAGTCCTATTTAAGAATTCGAAACGCAGTAAGACTTAAATACGTCATCTATATAATTAACTATATAATTTTTATGCTTTTTTAAATAAAAAATACGTAGTTCAATTTACTGTTTGAGATCTAGTCACGCGTACTGTGACGAAGTAATCTGCATTATTGATAGCACTATGTGGACATGCAGCTAGAAACGCGTTCAGATGCACCTTGTCTATGCAAAACAGAAAGAGAAACTACATTTACATGCACGATTGGAACTCAAACGCATTAGTTGCATATAAGGTAAGCGAGTTCGGATGCAAAAGTAAAAGCAATTGCATTGAAACGCATTTAAAAAATACTGTAAATCAGTTGTGATGCGTTTTAGTCACGAAACGCATCTGAACGCATGCAAGACTTTGCAAGGCGTTCAAACACCCCCCTTGATGAACGCATTTCAATGCGTTTGGAGGCTGTTTCAATTCCAGACGCGTTTAAACGCGTTAAAAATGCATTTTATGATTACATGGGCAGGATAAATTGATCGATGTCGAGGTTTGCATAAGAAAAACACGAGTTCTAGATGAGATAATGACTTCGTTCTTATCAATTTTGTGAGCATTTGTACCGATGCATTAAAAAAAACGCTTAATCTCTGAAAACAGCTTGCTTTAATTGGCCTAAAAGCATATTTGATCTTGGGTTGAGTCGGGTCAGAAAATTTTGACCCATATCGGGCTCTGATTGTTGCAAGGAAATGGGTTTTCGAAAGAATAGTGCATTTCTTCACAGATTAGTTAGGCAGGCGAAGCATTGTCTTATTGATTGATCTGAATTTGATTGTGTCCATCTTAAGTAATATGACTGCTTTAGGAATTCCACAAATATGCTAAATACTTTTGTATTTAAATATTTTTTGTCTTCTTCCCTGTAAGTAAATAAAGTTATGGTTGTTCTCACTCGTGATTATACTCATATATGTTTTTCTTTATGTACACTGGTATAACGTTTCTCTATTCTTTTTATAGCTTTCCTGTTCTCTGTCTCTCTTATTGCCACTTTCGTCATCTTCATCATCTGTCCTTATTTAGTTGTTGCTCTCTATACTTTCTTCTTCTCCTTTTTCTTTTTGTCCTTATATTCTCAACATGGATTTTATTCACTTCATTGTGAAGCAAAACTTTTGTATGGCACAATAAATATATACATAGAAAAAAGAATATAAGTAGCTTGATATGACATGAAATTCTTCATTTCCAAATTTAGTATTATGATAAATCTGAGAAGAAAAACGTAGGTCGATAAGCTACTAAGAAAATATATTTCTCTTCATTTAAGAAGAATTTGAACAAGTGGAAATGTCTGACTCGTTCGATGAAATTTCCATTCAACTGGCACGAATTCTTTTACCTATCATTATCGTTGTGGGTGTAGTGGGAAACTCTATCAACATTATTATACTTACTCGACGCAATTTATGTAACTATGCGTGTTCTCGCTATTTTCTTGCTCTTGCTTGTAACAATCTCCTCCATTCAATCTGGATTATTTATTACCTACTAACTAATGGATATCAAATCGATGGACAAGCTGTTTCTCCTTTCTGGTGTAAATTGCTTCAGTTTATTAATGATATAAATGGAATCTTGTCACCATACTACATTGTACTTGCATCGATTGATCGGTTTTGTGCTAGTTCGACAAGTGTTAGATTACGCAACTTTAGCAATGTGATTGTAGCTCGATGGATGATTTTGGTTTCGACTGGTTTATGCGTCCTCTTCTGCATTAATACTCTTGTACTGTGTGATTTGCGCGACGATGATTGGCTTGGATGTAACGTTCGAAGTGACACTCTCTACAAGAAAATATACATATTGATACTGGTTATACAGTTCGCTGCCATCGCACCATGTCTTATGGGATTATTCGGCTTGTTGACTATCTACAATACAAGTAAACTGCGTGTTATTCCTGCAACAACTATGCGTCATCGTCGTACAGAAGGACAACTTGCTCGAATGCTTCTTCTCCAAGTGCTTACTTTTATGGTACTCAATATGCCTGTGTGTATAATCTATTTAATGTTGATCTTGCCGACTGGATATCAACCCACACCAGAGTTACTCTTTGCTAACAATATTGCTCCATTTCCTTTCCATTTTTCTTATGCTACAACCTTTTTCTTGTATATCATTTCAGCTCGCGTGTACAGAGAAGAGCTCATTCGGCTAATTCACAAAATCTTGCGAATCAATGGCGATCAACGAATTCATCCGAATACTGTTACCCATACTCTTCGTCCAACAGCCATATCGCATCACACGATGCCAGTAGCACGTAAATGAATAGGTCAAAGGAAATTAATGACTTTGAACAAACATTGAATTTAATATGCAGATGACAGCAATATTAAAGGATGATTGCTTTTTTTGGTATTGTCTTTTAACAGCTTCGATATACGAAGCTAAACCTTTTCGTATTGAATTCTGCTTTAATCGTTGTAGCTCTATTTTAATCTTTTGTTGTTGTGTGTATGGTACATTCCTTTACATAATCCATCTAACATAATAAATGATTATCTTGACAGTGATTTATGTCCTAACAAAGGTTTAATCTTCATACATTCCATCAAATAAATTGGAAGTCATTCAAGTCGTACGTCATAAAAAAATATTGTTGAAATTAATAAAATGAATTGAAAGCTTGCATCTCCCATAAAATCCAGTAAATTCTTCTAAAAAGCTGTTAGCGTAATTCCTATGGGATTAAAATGTGAAATATGAAATAGCTGCTGTTACTAATAGAAAGATGTGTTCAACAAATCGGTTTAGGTCAATACTCTATATACTCAATACTCACTTCGGTTCATCATCCAAAATTCAATCAATATTTTCCTAGACATTTTCAGTTTGACTATAAATTCATGGATTTCTCTATTAGTAATTTATAAAAAATACATAATAAATTACACTTTTAAGACTATGTCTGTCACGTCTGTGGGAGAGGGGTCCAAATTTCTCCCTCTATACTTCAACACTCCTTTTAGATCGTGTTTCGCAAAAGAACTTGTTCATAGTTATTGAGGTGAAGAAAAAGATGGATCCAATTTAGGTATATGGATGAACAAGATTTGGTTTGTTCTGAACTTGTGTCGAGACTAGCACTTGCTCATAGATTTCGGCTGATTTCTTCCATTCGCTCACCGCCCACATGACATGATTCGAATGAGCCGTTGTAATCCTATTAAATACCCTGATCATCATTAATTAATCGAAGTCGAACTTGCCATATTCCTCCCGCGAGTTGAATTATATCTCCGATTCGATATGAACTATGCATTGAGAGAAGAATTTCTCGTTTTCGACCTTGAGGGTGTGGGTGTGGATGTAGGTTGTATGTTTTCTTTACCTGCATCTCACACCACACCCACCCACACTCCATCTTGAAGGAATAAACGTTACAAGTTTGAATGCTATCATGCTACAGAACCGATCGTTGTTTCAACTATTATATCATCAAAAATGAACTCAATAAATGTGAACCTTGGAGTTGAGATTTCAAAAGATGGAATGAATTTTTAATCCAAGATTTTAGCTACATAACTAATAAATCCAATAAAAATTAATTTTATATTATTTATAATCATTCGAAACAAAACGAAATAATTTAAACTCAAATCGAACAATAATCGCTTTAAAAAAGAAACAGGCATATTTCTTAGGAATCTAATATATACAGTGAAAAGAGTTGAAAATAATCTATTATACTCATCTTTTTCTATCAAATTTATTAAGTAACAAATATTCGAAAAAGAAAATCGAAATTTAGTTGCAATTTAAACGAGTTTAAAAATGAAACAACTAGGAAGCAAAAAAAAATGATTTTAGTGCAAATAATATTTTCATTTGCAATTACCATATAATCCATATCATGATTTTTGATTGTGCAAAGAAGCAAAAATATATAATTCATTCGACAAAATACGAAAGGAATGACGACGAGATTCCCTTGTTTTGTTTGTGAATCAGACACATATAAGAGACGAATTCAATTAGTATTCTATTACAGAACTAGGAAATAAAGATTCATACATTATAAATGCTTTTTTCACTCATTCATTATATAGAAATGATATGATTTGTAACAGTACTATTTTTCAATGTCTTCTTCTCATATGTACAAAGCTTGTTCATGAATTTCTTCTCATTTCATTATTTTGTAGAATGAACAATATTTA
>CAJNOL010003473.1:0-22442 GCA_905250125.1 Rotaria sordida
TGCAAAAGTGGAGTGCTATAGAAAAAAATCACTAAAAACTCGATATCCCTCCAGAAACAAGTCAGAAACCCGAACTTTTTTTATCATAGACACAGCTCACTAAGGGATACCAGATGCGCGTAATCTCAACTGAAAAGCGTTCCGACACCTGGGAATGTTCCCTTGTAAGTTTAGAGTTCGGTAGCAAACATTTTTAGTATTTCGATTTGTTAGGACAAATGAATATTGATACACTCTGTGAATATGGAGCCCATTTCTAAATAGTAAATGTACAGTCTGAACTTCGTTGTTTCCAGCTTACAGCTACTCTTAAGCTTATACTTCCAAGTAGGCAAAAGAAGAGAAATATTCTTTGTTTTAATGTTTTATATTTAGACTTTCTTGCTTTTATCTATCACTGTGGACTAAACCTATTGTAATTTAAATGCATTTTTTCTTTAGCATGACTACTTCAATAGAAAGTTGTATGGAATGTGCGTTCGACGAAGTTCACTCAAGAGATAATGGATCGAAACACATTCTCTAGATAAATATGCTTTTCATATTAAGCAATTTCATTCTTTCATATTCTCTTTCTTCGCGCTTCGTAAGAATAGTGAGTTTCCAATAGAAATGTGACTATACGATTGTTACTTTCTCATAAAAGAAACAAAGTCATCGAAAAGACCTTTCTAGAATAGTTCAATAGTTTCGACGGTTTCAAGAAAGCATTCAAAACTCCATTGCAGAACGCATGATTCATAAATCGCAGCGGAATAACGACTTTATAATGCTATCAATTTCGATAGAAATTATAGCATCAAACGAGCATGTACAGGCACTTTAGAAAGTGTTCGAACACTTAAGGCTACTCTCATCCTTGCTGAAAATTGAATTAGGTCCTGACGCATGCAAATCGTATGAAATTTTCAGGATATGTTGGAATTGTAATGGATAGGGTATGATAAAGCTTTCAACCCTATAACACGACGTTTGAGGGAGATATTCACTAAACAAGAGTCAACAATGTCTCATTTGGTAATCCAAAATTCTCTGTAGATCTTCATTGTATATATTTAATTTTTTTTGTTCGAGAGAGCATGTCAAGATGTAGAGCATGACACAATTTGTTTTTATAAATTTTCACTTTTTAAGCGGACAAAATGGATGACAAGTTCAATAAATAAAAACCTCCGAAAAACTGAGTGTTTTACGTTATTGAATTTGTCATCCATTTTGTCCGCTTAAAAAGTAAAATTTTACAAAAACGAGTTCTGTCACGCTCTCCACCCTGGCATGCTCTCTTGAACAAAAAAGAATTAGATATTTATAGAATAAAGACCTACAGAGAATTTTGGATTACCAAATGAGCAATTGTTGATCCTTGTTTAGTTAATATCTCTCTCAAACGTCATGCTATAAAGGTGAAAGTTTTATCATAGTCTCCTCATTACAATTCCAACATATCCTGAAAATTTCATGCGACTTGCATGCGCCTGGATCTAAATCGGTTTTGAGGAAGAATGTGAGTAGCCTTAAGTGTCTGGACACTTTTTGGAGTGCCTTTATGTTAAGTACAACTTTGAATTATTTCGAAGATCTTTGCATATGCAAAGTTAAACAGTTTTCAAACATGCAATTCATTTTCATTAAATCGTTGTACAAAGCAGTATTTAACTATTTAGTCTATTACTTACTGGTGGTAGTTGTTGTTATTGTTGTTGTTGTTGTTGTTGTTTTTGTTGCTATTTGATTCAGTACATGAAAAGAAACAAAAATAATGAATTAATTGAACAGTTCAGCTGCTTCGGGTTGACCTTAAAACATCCTGTCCACAGTGGGCGTCAAAAGTATTTCACCACTTTTTTGTTTTGAGTCATATTTTAAAACTACACAGCATTAATTTAATTTCATTATATGTCTGTATCGTAGAGGTCGAGTGCTATATATAAACACCTGTTTAATATGAAAAACTGTTGAATATAAAATAGAATAATAAAAACATCAAACTTCAGTGCTGAGAAAAAAATGACATAAAAGTTCGCAAAATTAGATTTTTGTTATAGGATATTTTTATGAGCAGTCAACCACAAAAAACACAAAATCTTCAGAAAAAATTCCATTCTATCAGACTTTGTAGAAGTTTTTCGTTGATCATTTTGGTACAGAAACATTTAGAGTTTCACTGAGAAACGATGATGTTATAGTCAAAATATTAAACACTCTGAAACTCCTAGTGCTTCAAAATGTTGATAACATAGTTTGTTTTGCAAATATCTCTGCACAGTCAAATGATAAATTCTTGGTTTTTTTTGTCAAAAATGCGCCGTGAAGAGCTCTACAAAAACTGTATGAACTAATTCCTATTGACTTGTTCTGATGGTTTCTTTCATATTCAAAGTGAAAAAAACATACATGATAGCGCTACTTCCCGCTGTATTTAACATAATAAAAATGTTCAGAAGACTTTTATATTTTGCATATATCTTGGCGAAAAGAAATGCTAGCACCTTGATTTTTTTCAAAAGATGCACCGTCGAAAGTTCTATAAAAGCTGTAAAAATTGTATAAATAAATGTTTGTTCCAAAATAAAACAGTCTGCCAAATATTTTTATGTCATTTTTTTCTTAGCACTGAACTTTGATTTATCTATTGTATTTTATATTCAACAGTTTCTCATATTAAACAGGTGTCTATATAGAGCACACGACCTCTACCATACAGACATATAATGGAATTAAATTAATGTTGTGTAGTTTTAAAATATGACTTAAAACAAAAAAGTGGCGAAATACTTTTGACATCACTGTAATCAGTTTTGAGAGAAAAATGAGTTTCACGTTTTTTTTTATCGTATTTCGAATTCTAGAGCAGAACCACTATTTTTCAAAACGTAGATGAAAAAGACTCAATTGTACCGAGTACCAGTTTTGAATAAAAACTGGCGCTACTAGTAACAATGCATACGAATATTGATACTAACTTCGTATTCGTTCTCTCATTATTCATCTATACTTTATGTAGAATTTATTCGATTCAGATTTACAGAAACATTAACAGTCATCAAAAGAGAATCATAATTCCTATAAGACTCCAAATGTTCAAGCTGGTCCCATCACATCTCATCTGATGATTCGTTCAAATTTTTACGCTTATACCTGAAGCAGTAAACTATTCCTTTTCAGTTGACGAAAGAAGTTATAGCATCAAAATCTATTCAATCTTCCGAATAAATAATGAAATCATTCAAGCAAATAAAACAAGACATTAGCTTACCGTTGGTCCTACGAGGAATTTCTTTGGTTGGCAGATAAACTGGTATCAGCGACAGAATGGTTACTCCTGCCACAACAGCAAGAATCCCCAACATACCTAGGGTGGCGAGTATTGGTGCCAATACACCTGATGCAGCGTTTCTGAAAATAGAACAGTATTTTGAAAAAGAATTCTTCAGCAATGTCAACTATATCAGTGATGTCATTCGTTGACTTCGAAAAAAGAAGTTATGTTGAGAATGAGAATGGAGAAACCTCTCTGGATCAGTTGTATGTGAACTACAATGAATTAATTGAACTTTCTCTTTTCTTCAGAAGAGATATGATTTTTAGTACTTCAAAGATTTGCCAACAAACTCGTTTATATTCTCATCTAAAAAACTCCAAGTCTTTTCTTGTGTACAGTGAAGTTAACTCATCAATTAAGTTTTGCAAAAGACATCAGAACTATTATGAGGTCGATGTGTGGATGTGTTCTAAACATTTTCAATAGTGAAGACACTGTTGAAAAAGTTGATTGTTAGAGACATTTTCCAACGAATGGATGGAAAAAGACAGAAAGGAAAAATGTCGAAAGGAAAAATATCGAAGAAAAATAGAACGAAATGTCGAAAAGAAAAACGTCGAATGGAAAAAGAACGAAAAGAAAAATATAGAAAGAACAACATCGAAAGGAAAAATGTCGAAAATATCGAAGGCGAAGAAGTAGAAAAGAAAGCATTAATATTAAGCTACCGTTTTAGTGCGACAAATAAAACATTAACGTTTTAGTAGCATTGCCCTCTTTTGTATTTCTACTTCTGAAATGTCGAACATACACCAAGTGTTGAAATAAATCCATTTTCAAAGCGTTTTATTCACGAATACCGTAGTATTCCAAGACGAATCGGTTGGTTTCACTTACTGCAGATAAAATGACTACTTTTTCTAATCGGATCAATTTTCTTTAGCAAAAAAATTCTTTTTAATGATAAGCAGAGTTCATATTTAAACTAAACAAAAACATCAAATACAACAGGTTGCTGTCGATATGAGAACAGGAAATATGTTTCAAAGTTAAATAAGTATATATATAGAATCCTAGAGACTAGCAAATTGAATCTGAGGAAATGAAAATTCGAACGTTGTAAGAGCAATACAAGAATGTGTTAAAGAGATTTTCCTAATATCCAAGTATTCAACGTGGACTCGTTAAGCTCATATTTGAGACAACAGTCTATCACATTTCAACCGCCATGGACCGAAATAGATAATTACAAATTCTTGGTTTTGATTGAGGAATTACTTATTCACACTTATTTATTGAATAATGCAAAGCAGTTTCAAATACCTATCACCTTCAACTCCCTACTTTTTGAAATGCCAGAAACTTGCAAAATAACATAAATTTATTTTTCATTCACGCAACGAAAGCTATTATATCTATGCTCACGATACTATAGGTGCAATTTCATTAGGCTTTTTGCTATAAATATTGACTTTGAGAAAGCCGAAGTCTTCAATGGTCAGTTAGTACATAAACCATTGAAGATGAGTGGCATGCATTGACGTATTTTCTTCCCTTATTCAGTAGTCTTATTTCTGATACGATTCACTTCCAATTAATATAAAAATAATATCTTTTTGATTCAACACACTCTTTTTTCAATACTTTTCTTTCTGTATTTTTCCATTCGATATTCTTCTTTCTGCATTTTTTCGTTCTATATTTTTCCATTCGTTGATTTTCCTTTCGACATTCTTCTTTTCTATATTTCTTTTCGACGTTTTTCCTTTCGACATTTTTCTTTTCTTTCTTTTTCCATCATACCTTTCCAACAAGGTGCATAGAGTACTTTCTATCAGATTTGGAAATCACAACAATTTTCTTCATTTCAGAAGAGTGAAGAAATACTTTTTAAACTGAACTTTTCGAAAACAAAGCCTTAGAAAAGATCAAGATTGCTCGCAAATTTCACATAAAGTTGGGATATTAATGCATTCAAAAACACTACTACCATATGGCACAAAAAATATGACTAAAAAACTATGTTTGATTAATGATATCTTATTGAGATACGCAATCTTTGTATATGATCTCCAGGAATATTTTTCTTTAGAAAATTCCTGGAGTATTCCCTTTGTATACATGAATGACTTTCTCATTTCTATGGCAAGTGCTAGATCAATTTTAGATTACTTGATCGTTCTGATAACTACATTCACTCACTCTCACCTATCAAATCTAAAGTATAAACGAATGGTTTATTTCAATCTTAGTTACCTTACGAATATCATTCGTGTGGACGACAATACATTCCAATATTTCTCCCTCAAAGCTCACAAAAAACAACTTCTCAATATTTCCTACTCATTCTATTTAAAAAATATTTTAATTCGCGACGTCTAAAACTATTTATCTCAAAAGACTTTCTCTCCAAAAGCCAAATATCTTGGTCACAAAATAGGAGGAAATATGAATTATGTTAAAGACAATGCAGATCGCCGCTGTTTCATTGCTCTATCTTGTGAAAATATTATTGTTTCAAATTTTCCTCAGTCTCTAAGTAGCCTATACATTGACTGCTACAATCACATATTTATGCGCATATGTCATTGTAACAGAAAGAGTCTTCTTCACCGATATTTAGAATTAGAATAAATCAGTTAAATTGCAATTAATATAATATCGATTTTTTTGAGTAACTGCTGCATGCCTATTCTCTTATACATACACATTTTTTTGTCATTGCCTGCTTTCTCTTTATACATTTTCGATACATATCACATGATCACTCGATCCGTCCGGTTTCGTTTCTCTACTCATATCCGAGACTATGATCCTTATTTTTTGTTCTCTATTGTTTATTCACATCGGTTATGATATTTCTACTTCTACTTTCTTACTTTATTTTCTGTTCGTATCTCATCTCCGTTATCATCGATCGTTCGGGATTGATCTATAGATAGATCTATAAAATGACGTTTCGTTTCTTTCATCTAATCGAAACTCCTGCTTGTTGTTATCTGATGGATGTGATGTTGAGAGTAGGAGTACCACTTTATATTTATTTTCAATTTAATTTGTGCACAAATTAAATTCAGTAATATAAATTTATTCTTTTTTCTTTTCACACTTCATCCAAGTCAGACGAATAAAGGAAAAACGCGTAAGAATATGTTGAGATTTTAACGAAAACAAAATCGTAAAAAGTGCACATGTAAGCGCTTTCGTAACTTATTAAGAGAGAGCCTCTAGGAGAACAACGAACATGAGGCAGTATACGAAGTACTCGACAACATTTTCATTTTTGATTTTTCGCATGCATTCGAAAGGACATTGTCTACAACTACTAAACCTAACATTTTAGCTAATTTAGATTTTTTCATTGTAAAGTTAGCCTTGATCTACTTCTCACACCATCTGCCTACTATCAACAAAAATAGTAATAAATTATCTCATAAATCTCGGCTAAGATTATATTAATAGGAGCGAGAAAATTTCTTTATGCAATATATCAAACTATAGAGCATACAAAGATGCAAAAAAATGAGCTGGGTCGAATATTGTATATTATTCATTTACTGACCTAGGATGAGTAGAAAAGGTAATAGTTGACCAGTCTATGAAATCCGACTTTTGGAAGTATATGTATCGCCGTTTATCGAAATCATGAGATTTCAGACTGGATTTTTTATATATTATGTAACTTTTGATTCTCTACAAAATGGTAAAAAATTATCGGAAAAAATTTGAGAATGGATAAAAAAAAGAGGCATATACTGTCAGTTACGAGGTAAACAACTGCTAGGATAATGACCTCAAGAATTTTTTAAGTATTTTCATTTTTGAAAATTTTCACCTCACACAAATTAGGATTCTATGTTGAATCGAATGGCATAGACAATTCTTTCGAAAAAAAGGAAAAAACTTTTGCATCTCCTCTATAGCTGTTAGGAGAGGTATAGGAGTTTCGAGAAAATTTCTTTTTCTTGTAATTAAAATATGATCAATCAGGAAGATGGGAGTAAGAATACTGATCGCAACCATGTACTGGAAGTCCATTATCATCTGTGATTTAGTAGTATAAATTGGGCACCTTAGGACATTTTCTTTCTATAAAACGTCTTATGTTCCACTATAAAAGTGGCCTTCATACTAATAAATTACAAATAATAATGGACTTTCAGTACACGGTTGTGATCAGCATTCTTATTCCTCGCTCCCTGATTAATCATATTTTAATTACAAGTAAAATATTTCCTCAAAATTTCCATACCCCTTCTCAGAGTTGTAGAGAAGGTCCAAAAGTATTTTTTTTTCGAAGGAATTGTTTATGCTATTCGATCCAATATAGAGTACTAATTTGTGCGAAGTGAAAGTTTTCATAAATGAAAGTCCTTAAAAAATCCTTGAGGTCAATATTCTAGAAGCTGTTTAACTCGTAACTGACAGTATATGTCTCTTTTTTGTATTCATTCTCAATTTTGTTCTGATAATTCTTTTGCCATTTTGTAGAGAATCAAAAGTTATATAATATATAAAAAACCAGTCTGAAATTTCATAATTTCGATAAATGGCAGCACATATACTACCAAAAGTCGGACTTCATAGACTGGTCAACTATTACTTTTTCTACTCTTCTTACAGGGTGTCACAAAACCTTTACGTTCCCTCTACAACTTAAAGTATCAATGATATCACGAATGTACTTTATACCAAATCAAAGTGCGTCAAAAACTGGATTTATTGGTATTAAATAATAAAGGTTATGAAGACATTTTAATATAGAACTTGAGAAATTTTCAGAAACTTGATACTCTTTTTAGTGTAGGAAAGTAAAGTATCAGTAATTCAAAAATGGAGCAAAATATTTTTCATGGATATTTTCACATGGTTCGATAGAGCTCGTCGAACTGTACAGAACTGTAAATTTCAAAAATAATTTTGAGCCATCGTTTTGAGATACAAAATGTAAAAAACTACTGAGGAAACCTCAAAAAATGTTCAAAAACTTCACTTTTTTTTCGATGGAAGAAAAACACTCGATTTTCAATAAAATCAGCTTTTGTTTATTATTTTTGCTATCCCAAATGTTTTGGAACGTACTCATCCAGTGTCGCGTGAAAAACTACATCAAATGAGTATGTTTCGAAGCATTTGAGATAGCAGAAATAATGAACAAAAGCTAATTTTATTGAAAAACCGAGTGTTTTTCTTCCATCGAAAAAAAAGTGAAGTTTTTGAACATTTTTTGAGGTTTACTAAGTAGTTTTTTACATCTTTTATCTCAAAAAGAGTGCTCAAAATATTTTTGAAATATACAGTTCTGTACAGTTCGACGAGCTCTATCGAACCATGTGAAAATATCCAAGAAAAATATTTTACTCCATTTTTGAATTACTGGTACTTTACTTTTCTACACTAAAAAAAGTATCAAGTTTCTGAAAATTTCTCAAGTTCTATATTAAAATGTCTTCATAACTTTTATTATTAAATAGCAATAAATCCAGTTTTTGACGCACTTTAATCTGGTATAAAATACATTCGTGATATCATTGATACTTTAAGTTGTAGAGGGGATGTAAAGATTTTGTGGCACCCTGTAAAGGAATTGTTTTAGGCTGGCTCATGACTTTTTGTGCTGATTGATGAAACTTTTCATCCCTTAGGAGAGCTTCACCGTGGGTCCTTGGATCTAACAAGGATTAACTGTTGCTTTTTTCTTCATGTTCAATCTATATGACGTATGACCGAGTACTAACCTTGTTTCTATCTCACAATACTCTACTTCGTAACTATCTGTTCTATCTCTTTCTCCTAAAAACATCATTCTCGAAAATTGATTACAACATTATCCCTCCAGTCTATCACAGAAATATCACAACTTCTTCACGACAGTTATCATCGTTCAACTATGAAACATGATTCCATCTTCGACCTCAGAATGCCTCAGCAACTCATTCTAACTCAATCCATAAAACAAAAAAAGCAACTTACCTGTTTGGAGCTGTTAAAAAAGCCATCTGTAATTAATTTCTTATTTTTGCAATTTACTGGTGTGCAGAAAAAATGTGAAATATAAGTTTATTATAATCTACAACGAGACAAAGAAAATATGAAAAAGAACGAGTCACTTAAAATCAGAAATAGTACTGAGTTTCGACGAAAGCCATGGCTCGGTCGAACAGAAATCGATGATAAGCTTAGGTGCGAACAATGAATCATGGCAAATACTGCAGATTTCGGATACATCAATTTGTTCTTTATCAATTTTGAAAATTTATTTCCTATTTTAAGGAGAGCGCTTTCAACTTTTCAAAAAAACAAACAAGATCATCAGTTCAACATGTCGTACCCTTTTCTATCTAATCTATTTGTAAAAGACATCACTACGACAATTGAGAAACAAAAGACGAATAGGCGATAAAGCCGATCGCCACGTCCGTTACTGCAGAATGGCTAGGTTGCTCGACAAGAATTCGATAGATACCGTTTTACAATCTCTCTGCCAACGGCTGTCGAATATCTAGAAACTATTTATTGATTACTGTTTCTCTCAGGCTACCATAGAATGGTTCTTTCAATTTCAATCTGCATTTATAAGAAAAAAAACACTTGATTTCGAACTGAAATGCGGGGCCTGCTGGCCTTTACAATTATCATAATCACATATATAGTATATACCCCTTATTTATAGAGTGCGGCTATTGAAGGTCTCTAGAATTATCACGATCATATGTGTAGTACATACTCCGCCTTCTTTTATAGAGTGCAGGCTGTGCAGCTCTTTAGAATTCTCATGATTATAACTCTAAAGCGCCGCAAAATCCACAACCTAGAAAAAAAGGGGTATATCCTGTATATATCATGATGATAATTCTAAAGACCCGCAAGAACCATAAGACCCACAAGCTCCACAAAATCCACACAACCCGTAAGCCACACAACACCCTCCAGACTCGCAAGACCCACAAGACCCGTCAGATCTGCAAGACTCACAAGACCTGCAAAATCTGTAAGACTCACAAGACCCGCAAGACCTGCAAGATTTGTGAAGCTCACAAGATCTACAAAATTCTCCAAGACCCGTAAGACCCACAAGACCCCTAACACCTGTGAGACCCGCAACATCGGCAAGACCTGCAGGATCTGTAAGACGCACAAGACCTGCAAGGCCTGCAAGACTTGTAAGATCCACAAGACCCACAACATCCGTAAGGTCAGCAAGACTTGTAAGACCCACAAGATCTGCTAGACTCGCAAAAACCCACAAGACTCGCAAGACCTGGAAGACTCGCAAGACTTGTAAGACCAAGAAGGCCCAGAAGGGCCACAAGACCCGTAAGACCCACAAGACTCACAAGACCCATAATACCTGCAAGATCTGCACGACTTGTAAGATCCAGAAGGCCCATGAGGCCCACAAGACTCGTAAGATCCACAAAGCTCGCAAGACCTGGAAGACTTGTAAGATCCTGAAGGCCCACAAAACTCAGAAGGCCCACAAGACCCAGAAGGCCCACAAGACCCAGAAGGCCTACAAGACCCAGAAGGCTCACAAGACTCAGAAGGCCCACAAGACACAGAAGGCCCACAAGACCCGCAAGATCTGTAGGATCCACACCTTATAAAAATGGAGGGTTCATTTCGTGTTTAATATTTTTGAGATTCTTGAGTGTCGAGTTGTTATATGGATCTGAAGGACGTTAAAATGTGATGATTGCTATGACTATTGTGAATGTGGTTGATTTCTATATTTATATGAATGTGGAATGTCTCGTGGTTTATAAGTTTGAGGGCTTGTTGCTTTTTTTTAGATCCGCTAAACCATGGGTTTTTTTTAATAAAAGGGTGCTTTTTTTCTTCAAAATTCAGTTTGAAATCAAAAAGCCCATAGACTCCACATCATCCGTCAGATAACACGCTGTCTGAGTTATGACACGCCTGTACAGATCGTTAGTATGTTGGTAGTTACTGTGTTTGGATGTTCAAGTGATTAAGCACAGAAAATCTAATGAAGACCTGTGTTTCAATAAAGCTACAGCTACCAATAGTTGTTCTGAAATAACGGACAATGAATCCATCACTTTTTTGAACACTTTATCGCATGCTACCCCCAAGGTAGTGCACTATTCCTTTCTCTACAGGAAATAGTTCTTCGTCCTTTGAAATGCTAGACAAATTAATAATATCCGCAATAACAAGTATCTTTGTCAGTTGTAGAAGTATATCGGACCACGAATCCGAAGCAATATCACCAAAGTAATATTTATCCTGTATAGTCGTACTTCCTCACTCGACACGAAGACAGAAGATGGCAGGGTTCCTAATGGTTCGTTTCATTCTTACCTGATGAGTATACAAAATATTCAAGAAGTGCCTCTTACTCAATATAGTGATGTCCCTCGCTTTTGCACCTTGAATAAATTAATTATACATCTAATATTAAAAATTTCTTCTCTCTCGTATAACGAAATCAGTGCAAGGAGGAGAGAAAATATTACACAAATAGTGTTTATGCGACATAGTCGTTGTCCTTGCCTTGACAGAAAATGAAATTGTTATAGGCTCCCTAAAGATGTATTTCATTCTTGCTTGATGAGTATGATAAAATGCATAACAAAAGAAAATAATTAGCAAGCGTCTGTTATTCAATACGGTGATGCGTCTCGCTTTTACACCTTGAATAATTTAGTAATAGCTCTAATGCAAAGTAACTGTTTCTGTTCTATGATAAAATCAGAGTAGGAACGAAAATCAATATTACACAAATAGTTTTTATGCACTAATGTCGTTCTCATTGCCTTGATAGAAAGAGAAATTATTATAGGTTCCCTAATAATATATTTCGTTCCTACCTAATGAGTAAGGGTATCGTGTTTCTGTTAATTTAAAATAAATATAAACTATCATAATTTATGTTTATTTTTAAATACCCACTATGAAAAAAAAAGATTTATATTTTAAAAATAAATACATATTATCATTATTTAGATTTAAAATAATTACAAATTATGGTAATTTATCTTTATTTTTAAATATAATTTGTTTTTTCATAATTTATATTCATCTGAAGTATAAATTATTCGTACTTCATTTGTAATTTAATTAAGTATAAATATGTTGTAACTTTTAAGTGAATTCTATATTTTAGAAAATCAATTTTAAAATGTTGCAGTATTTTCAAAGTTTTATTGTTCATTGGTTGAATTTAAAATATTTATAGAAATGTTTGATTTCCTAAATAACAAAAATTCATTTTGATTTTCTAACAATCTCATCTTCGAAAAAAATGGAAAATCAAGACTGGTTGTAAATAATATTCGAAAAATCAATTACGATTTCGAGAAAATCATGGTATTAATCACGATATGTTTCTTAATACCATTTTAGAAAATTAGTTGATATCATTGGTCACGAAATGAGACATGCAATATGTAATTTTCTCAATGAAATAAAATCATCTTGTGATCAAGTTCAAAAAAAAATTTTTTTTCTAAATTTAAAGATGTTCATTCGTTTTACTGCATAATTTATGAGAAATAATTCACAGGAATTATTCCTATATGAATAATAATTTAATTTTCATATATGAATAATATTAAAAAAATTTAAAATGTTTAAAATAAACCATAATGTGAAAGATTAGCTGTTATTTTCTAATATATTTTAGGTATACATATTGTCCATAGAATGGACTAATGCAAACGTTTTCGTATGGTTGGCCGAGAATGTTTTTGATGAATATGCGAAGAAATCAAAATGTATTGATGAATTACTCATTCAAATGATGGTTCAGTCTAATTTCAAATTTATTTTAGAAGAAGAAATTGAGTTTGTATTGCTGTTAAATTTAAGTTCATGACCAATTGAAAAACTATTATTGTTTATTAAAGTTGATAACATTATTACCAAATCGACTACTTTGTATTAAAATAGCGTTCGAAAAAAAATCAAAGATATTGGAAGAAAGTGTTTGTCATACTACTAAGTAAGTGTTCATTCATTTATATTAAATGGTCAGTTGTCATTTCTTTTCCTGTTCTTATTTTTTTTTGTTTTAGCACCATTGCGACATTAAATGAAAAATGATTAGATATACTTATACACCAAGAGCACTCCAATGAGTAAAATAATTTATCATTTTGGATGATTTCAATCCCGATACTGAACATTACGTTATTGATCATCAGGACCAGCTGAAAGATTTTCTATCGACTTGGTATACAGTAAATCAACCACTTCATCGATCTTGATTAAGTTCAAATACTTTACAATTCACTGATGCAATACTTGATTAAATGATACAACAACTATCAGATAATTCTTTAACAATCTCAACAACATCTCAAATAATAAAAAATTTTACATTAAATTACGTATTGCCTAGGTTTAATAAAGCTTTTGAAGAAGATGCAGAAGCTTCATCACCACTAGACTTTATAACACGATGCAGACAGCAACAACAATTAGTTGAAACGATTCAAAACGATACCGTCCATACTTCTCGTATTAATTTTTATTCAATAGCATTCAAATTTGGTTGAATAACATTTTTGTGAAAAATAGATGTCCAGCACGTGGTAAAATATTTGTCGAAGATATAACACGTTTCATACAAGATGTGATCACAATGACAAACTGGAGAAGCAGTGTTACTACTATCCTCGGTATGCAATGTTCACTACACTACTCCACCATCCAGTTCTCTTTTTTTTCACACAAAACACAAGTTTATATACTAGAGAGGAAAATGAGCAAAAAAATACAATATGAGAAGCACATTACGACAGAAAGAAAACGAAGCTCAATCATACATAGATATGCGTAAGAGTAACGCTAATATACAAACTACGTAATATCGATTGTATAACAACATATAGAGAAAGGAAAGACATCACATAAGATGAAATGCCCATCAGCACATTAAAGAGCGCATTATTTTTGATCGAATAATAAACTATTGAAGTATTGTTGAGTTCGAACGACTCGTTCAAAAAACTCAGCATATTTTCAATATCATATGCACATTTATTTATTTTTGTTTGTTTCCATGAACAGCTTATAGGTGAAAACCAATCTTCGTTCTGATTCATTTGATGGAAATATTGTTCCAGTATCAAAATCAAGTAATACAAAATTAGTGAGATTTTTGGATCACCCAACAAAAAGAAAATATAATTGAAGGTAATGCATCTAATTAATATTAGTATCTTATTTTCTTTGTTTTAGAAGAAAAGTTATATTTTATATCAGGATACTTGATTATGAAATATTACAAATACTGAAAAACTTATTAAATCATGTGAGTAGTCTATTGAACATTTAATTAATTCTGTAATTTTCATCACTTAATGTTATCATCGTTTATCGCAAGGGGGAAACAGCGGACTTCAAGACTTCAAGACTTCAAAAGACTTCAACAGACTTCAACCGCAGTGACTTCATATTTTCACAAGACTTCAAAAGAGTTCTGAAGAGTTCTGAAGACTTCATAGCACTCCAAATGACTTCACAAGACTTTATAAGACTTCGTATGACTTCATAAGACTTCATGAGACTTCATAGGGCTTCAAAAGACTTCGTTAGACTTCACAGACTTCGTGAGACTTCACGGACTTCATGAGACTTCACGGATTTCATGAGACTTCAGAGACTTTGTAGGACTTCTTGAGACTTTATAAGACTTCATAAGACTTCACAAGACTTCATAAAACTTCAAGAGACTTCATGAGATTTCAAGAGACTTCATGAGACTTCAAGAGACTTCAAGAGACTTCATGAGACTTCATGAGACTTCATGAGACTTCATGAGACTTCATGAGACTTCATGAGATTTCATTAGAATTCAAGAGACTTCAAGAGACTTCATGAGGCTTTATGAGACTTCATTAGACTTCATGAGACTTCATTAGACTTCATGAGACTTCACAAGACTTCAAGAGGCAGATTCCATGCGTATCAAAAAACCTTATAGAAATTACATGAAACTTCTATAACATGCAAAAAACAAAACTTATCATATAGAGATTACAAAAGTGTTTCTTGTTTCTGAGAATTGTTTCTCGCAGTATATCCATATCTAGAATAAAGATGTGACAATGACACAAAGCGTTGATGAAATTAAAACAGAGAAAATAAACTTTACTGGTATGCGTATGTTTGATTCGATTAATCCAGCATTGGAAAACTCCTATTTTCAGGTGCAAATAAATAACAAGACTAAATTTATACACAAGCAAACGACTTGTTGGTTATTGACCGACGAAGCTAGCCGTTTATCGGCTGATAGATTATCACGAGTGATAGAAATAAACAAAAAGGAATAAAATTCTTCATAAGATTGACATCGAATAAATGAAACATTTCTTATAAAAATAAACCACTTCATTCACAAAGCATTCAGTTCTTAACTATCATGTTTTCTAAGATCCAACAAACTTGAATTTTTTTCCAGTACCTTGACAAACAAACAATAAAAAGTTCACCTTTCTGCTAAAATAAGACCGTCGAAAACAAGACAATTTCATTGCTTTTTTATGAATTTTCATGCACTAAATGTATTTCAAAACTTCCATGAGACTTCAAAAGACTTCAAAAGACTTCAAGAGACTTCAAGAGACTTCAGGAGACTTCGTGAGACTTCATAAGACTTCATGATACTGCATTAGAATTCAAGAGACTTCAAGAGACTTCATGAGACTTCATTAGACTTCATGAGACTTCATTAGACTTCATGAGACTTCGTGAGACTTCATGAGACTTCATTAGACTTCATGAGACTTCATTAGACTTCATGAGACTTTATAAGACTTCATAAGACTTTATTAGACTTCAGAAGACTTTATGAGACTTCAGAGACTTCAAGAGACTTTATGAGAATTCATGAGAATTCATAAGACTTCAAAGAGACTTCAGAAGACTTCGAAAGACTTTCAAGATTTCATGGGACTTCACGATTGAAGTCTCTGCTGTTTCCCCCTTGGTTTATCGTAGGAAACAATCGAAAGGTATTTGATGATATAATATAAATAGTTTAAAATATTAAAAATAATTTTTTTCTTCTTGAATACAATATACTTATTACAAAAAATTCACAACCTCAAGCGATGACTGTTCAATTGAATCAGAAGTTATACTCAATATAGAATATTCAGCAAAGGTTCGAGAAGAATTAGAGGTACTGAATGATATTTCTACAAATAAATTTTTTGAAATCTTATTAAAATTAAATTTTTTGCAATTGTTAGGAATTAGTTTTTGAACTGACTTTTTTTTTATTCGATTACTTTTTTTTTCATTTCTTTGTGCATTATATGTTCATTAATGAATAAAAATAAATAAAAGAAACTGATCATAAGATGAAAATCAAATTTGAAAATCAAATTTTTTGAAAATGCTCCAATTACTAAATTATATAGGAATTTCTAGGAACGCAAGTCAAATAATCTGACAATAAGATCTTATGCGATTCTCACAAGATTATATACGATCTTAATGGGCGATCTTGTATGATAATCTTGAAGCCACCATTTCTGATTAAAATGCACTGTACGATTCTTGTATGATCTTAGTGTATGATCTTGTAAGGGTGTGGGTGTGTTGAAAAGAAGATGTACATCCACCCACTTCTACACCCTCAAGATAGCACTTGATTACACTCAGTACGTATTGACTATTTATGAGGAATTTCTTCCCGTTAACCATCCAAGTGGATAGAGAACCGAGAAGAATATTCGTCAACTTAGCAGAAAAAGCGAAATTGATTAAATAGTACAGAAAGGAATCAAATGTGAATATCGATGAAAAAATTCTGTTTTTTCTGTTCGAACGTTTATTTGTAACTGTAAATGTTCGATATTTCTTGTTTTATAGCTTTATACAGTTATAGAGTTCTACATGGAATTTCGTTTAGTATACGTGAAGGCAAATTCATAGAATACTTTATACGATGATATGGATTTATTCTTTGTGAGTGAATTACGATTAACAATTCTTTTATCTTTTCGATACATCATTTTATTCGTAAAAAATGATTTTCTTTTATACTTTTTAATGAGTATTGAAAAAAAATTTGATATCTATTTTTTAGCTGATCTAATCAATAAAGTTCGTTGGACTAATTTAAATTCGTTACAACAATGTGAGTAATGGTGTTTGAATTAAAATGAGTTTCTATAAAATAATTTGAATTTAAAGTTTATAGTTACTTGTTAAATAAAAAGATAGAAGCAATTAGAAAACATGTAATTTGTTCCAAGAATTGTTTAAATTCATTGGTAATCGAATAGTTACTGTGTGAAATATAAAATTGAAAGTTGATTTGTTTTTTGATTGATTATTAAATGAGTTTTTAAGATCTTTTTTTATAATGCATCATTTTTTATTAATGTTTATGAAATGTGAAATAACTTTTCTGTTGATCTAAATGTTTTATTTCTGTACTCGATAAATGGTTTAATTTGGTTAGATACTTTATTTATCACTCATGAAGATAATTTTTATTAAAGTTTTTTGAAAAATTAGAGATTTGAAATAGTTGAAAGCAAACTGAGAAATCATTTTTCATACAACAAATACTATCAGATGCATAGTTTTCTCAGAACAAATATTTTGAATCATTGATATTTTCATGATTAATTAATTTTCTTCATTATTTATTATTGACTTATCTTTGGGTGAGGAAAACTTTTATGTTATTCATCTGTTTCTTTTTCTTTTAGTTTCTTTTTTTTTTGTTGAAAAATTCCCCATGACATATTCTTAAACAAATCAAATTAATCATCATATTGGATCTCTTTTCTAAATCTAATAAACTTTTTTTTAATGCTCAATGAAAGCAAAAAACAACTCGAATTTTAAATGATGAACAAATTAACGATTATCAATAAACACAAATCAATTTGCACCATATTTATTTTGAACTACATCCCATGTGAAAATTTTTTTACTCTAAACGCGTTTCTAAACGCATCTAAAACGCGTTTGGAACGCATAGAAACAAACGCATCTGAACGCGGCCAAAATGAAACATCTGACGCGTTTAGACGCGTTCCATGGATACGTCTAGACGCGTCTCATGGACGCGTTTTGATGCGTTCGAGTACAAACGCGTTCAAATGCATCCAAGTAGACCTGTGAAACATTTGACGCATCTAACGCGTTTCAAAAACTAAACGCGTCCAAACGCGTTTGAATATTTACAGAAAAAAAATATCATCTTGTACTCGTAGATTTGAACTACGTCACCATCAGAAGCACGTGATGGTCGGCTCTATCCTAGAGGCATAGTACAGAACAAGTGATATGACTTACATAACGAATTTAATATGTGCGACGAACGAGACTAGAACAGAAGAACATATGAATAGAAAGCAAGTGACCTACGCTTGAGCTATATCTGCTCGATGAACTATCGTTCATATATAGACGTCTTTTCGAAATTCGTTTCTAATTAGATAATAAGTGTCGAAATGTCATAGAATCATATGTTTTAGATTTTAAAGAAATTATTTTCAAATGTTAAGAATCAATTAATATTCAGTCAAATATAAAAAATTGTATTCTATCGAAATTCAAGTATATTTTTGTACATAATTAATTTTTATCTTTATCAAACAGCTTCGAATAAACAGATTATAACATAATTATTTCGAAAAAAGGTGGATTTTTTTATCAATATTAAGGGTATATGAAGATTCGAGATCAAAACTTTTTATTATAATTGAAAAAAATCTACTTTCAACAAAAAATATCTTTCTCTTTTTTTATCGTATTTTAATTCAAATTTAATAATGAATATCTGTTAGTTTTAATAACTTTTCACAAAAGAAAGTTTCATGAAAATCTGAAATTTCAACTGAACTCAAAAACAAAAGATATAGCTACAATAAAACAGATGTTATTTTCTATTTTGTTCATCATGAGATCAGAAGTAACACAAATACCTATTTATACAGAAAAAATGCAGCAAATTCTTTATTTCCGAAACAAATTAAATCATAAATACGTTCTGCATCTGAATAATAGTTAAAAAATAAGTAAAAAACGATTTATTTTTATTGTAAATAATTAAATGAACACATATATTATGGTAACTCGACTGTTGATTGGTATTCGTCTCTTGTCCTCAATAATAGTTCAATATTTATAAAAGTACACAAGCAAATTGATGTTAATGTAGAGAAAAATATCTGTATGATTTAAATATTCGAATATTCGAATATTTTCCTATGTATCAACAGTCAAGATGAAAATAAGATTTTTAGAAACAAAAGAAAACGATTTTGTTATTTGTTTATCATGATCTTGAAAAAATAAAAAAATCATCTATTTTTATTGGTAAATATAAATAAACAGTTATTTTATTTAATAAGTCCATTAGAAAGATTTTATATAGATTTACTTTGCAAAAAAAAAGACTTTATTCATATTTATTCTTTATTTAAACAAGCAAATAAAAAATGAAAATATCCTTTGTTGCCGAATGTGCAGATAAAGATATTTTCTGATAAATCTAGAAACTTCTCTCATGTTCTAAACCTATTAAATCAAGACTTTTCAATAAAAAAGATTTGTTTTTTATTGCTTAGTAAATGCTTTCGTTACTGGTTTTTATCGTTATAAAACAAAACATCACATGGTTTCATATCATCCATCCACGCATTTAAAAGATAACACCCTAATGAAAAATAATGAACAAATAATAAGTAATTGCTCTAATTTTTTTTTCATCTAACGGGATAAATACAACTGAATATTTAGATCATTGATTAAGTAAATTTAGATAATGCAACGAAACAATTCTAAAAATCATGTCATATGGATTGGGAAAAGAGCAGTTGCCTTTTTAATTTTTAGAAAAATCATCCAAAGCATCATTTTTCATTTTATGATCGTACTCGTATAAATAATGGTTTAAATCGAAATGTTTCTGTTGTTTCGAACATAAAACAAATAACTGATGTTGTTAAACAAAAGAAAAATATTAAATGGAAATATTTACGATTTGAGAAGTTTAAAGAAAATTATCTTTGTTTGAATAAATCTAATGGGTTATTTTCTTGTTTAGTAAAAGAAGCAAGTAGTGGAGATGATTCAAATAATATTATATCAAAAGATTCTTTCGATGACAATATGGTATTGAAGAAAAATATTCGAAGACATACAACAATTTCCATAGGAAAACAACAAAATATCCATCTTCAAAAACTAAATATGTCTTGATTTGGATCTATAAGATAGCTACATTTTTTTTGTATAGATTTATCCACTAAAGATCAAGATCAAAATCGATTCATCTCTAAAATTCAAATAACTATAAACATGGATGTAAATTTTTATTTAATTATATTTTATGATTATTTTTCCTTCTCTCGAAGTACATTTTTTCTTATATTTGTAGCTGTACATTTTGCTGAATCTCATCGTATTCATTAAACATAAATAATTTTCTTATTAAGCAAATTTAACTAACAAAGGTTTTCTCAACAAAATATAATCTTTCAAATTATTATCGACAAGGAGCTGCTACTTTCATAATAATAATGATTGTTTCTGCATCATTCGAACATTTTCCGACTGGAATCTCGGAATTATTAATGATCAATTGATCAGAAATATGTAATATGAACATGCTCAGGCAAGTTTTAATCAAATTGATCGCATATGTAACGCGTTTGAACGCGAATATAATTTCGAACGAACAAAAAAAAAACGCGTTTCAAATAATACAGAAAGGAAACCGTTTCGCATTTAAAACGGGTTTGAACACAGCTATTAGCTCAAACGCGCAAAAACGCATTTAAATCGATATAATAACAAACCGCATTTACATCGAGGATGCGTTTGAACGCATTTATCATGTAGAACTGCATGAAAACGTGTTTGGTACAACACAGAAATTATACCGCATTCGTATTTAGGACGCGTCTGATCGCATCTATCATTAGAAACGCACAAAAACGCGTTTAAAGATATACAGCAAGCGAACCGCGTTCCGATTCACAATGCGTTTGAACGCGTTATCTAGTTCAAACGCAGAAAAACGCGTCTCGGGAGATACAGAAAGCAAATCACGTCCGTGTTTGAGACGCGTCTGGACGCAATTCTTACTACAAATGCGTTCCAACGCATCTATGTGATGCGTTTGGATGCGACCCATTACTGATTTTGACGATAGACGCGTTGAAACGCACCCACTAACGCGTTTAGACGCGTCTAGGTTGCGTTTCAGTTTTACATGGGATAATTTATTTTTGTAAGAATTAAATTTAAACAAAATGGTCTGTTTTTCATTATCTCTTATTTGTTATTAAAAAAGTCAAATAAAAACCAAAAATTAAAAATTTTGATAAAAACCTAATAAAATTATAAATTTAAAGGTTTGTTTAATATTTACTTTCTAACATTGAAAATATTTTATATGATTTTAATATAAAAACAATCGAATAAAGCGAAATAGAAATTAAGAAAACAATCTTCTTTAATAAATAAAATATTTTAATGATATTAAATGAATCATTTTTGATGAAATGAAAAACGAATTCAAATTATTTTTTGTTGCCATTTTTAAGTTGTGAAGAATTGAACCGTTTGATTAAAATTTTTTGCTTTCAAATGATATTAAACATGATCTAGCTAGTTGATTTCAAATAATTTTATTCGTAATCAAATTCAAACTATGAAAAAAAAAATTTGAATGAAATTATTACAATTTTTACTTATTGTTTTTAAAGGATAAAATGCTTTCTAATAACTTAATCAAAAATGATAAATAAGTAAAATTATTTGAAACGCTTATAAAAATATTAAAAACAATTTTCATTTTTTCATTCTGAATTTAAAACAAATGTCAATTCGCTGTGGTTGTGAATCAAGTAGAGATTCACACCCAAATTAATATTCTTATTGAATTTTAATTAGAAGTCATGCATATCCAAAAATGAGAATTATCTCTAATTACTGTGAATTTATTCTGTCTCGAATAAACTCCATGGATCTTCGTTTCCATTACGAATATCTATAAGAGTGACTTGACTATTTGTAAATCGAGTACATTTTATAATCTGAAGAATGTTTGTTTATACAATGGATTATTGTTATATCCACAGAAAGTATCAAAAAATGACCATCAAATCAATTCGAATCGTGTTATTAATAGAGTCAATGTGCCTAAAGCGAACGGACGTTTCATAGGTCTTCA